>WBNH01002582.1:38581-98165 GCA_013401255.1 Urocolius indicus | reverse complement strand
GGGGGCGCGCGGCGTGCGCCGCCGCCCGGCCGAAGGCGGCAGCCCCGCGCAGCGCCGTGTGCGGCGGGACGGGAGAGCGGAGCAAGGCGCCGTCGTTCGTGCCAGCGGCAGAGCGTGGCAGGTGCCGCGGGGGGTGCGCGGGGTCCCGCTAAGGCGCGGTGGCGGTGCCTCCGCAACGGGGGGCGCACGCCCGGCAGCTCACGGGGCCGGCTCTGCGCCTCCTCCTCCTGCTCCTGCCGTGAACAGCAGCGGTGCAGCCCCGCACGTGCTCGCGGCGGCTGTGCGCTGCGCCTCAATAGTCATCCCATCAAAAACACGCTGCACGTTTTTAAGGGAGCCAGACGGTAGTAGGGTTGTCGCTACTTTTATCTCGAAACAATGACCTCAGTTACGTTCTCAACGCCGCTGAGTTGCTGGAGCTGCTTCCCCGAAGCGAGACGCTGCCGCTAAGAACAGATCCTTTGCTGTGTCACGCGGGTGCGTTTTACACGCCGCTTCCACACATGGCATTGGAAATCCTCACCGCCGACCGACGGGGAAGCGCATCCGTGTGACTCAGCTGGGAAGGGGCTAAGAACACACGCATCACATCCCCGCCTAGCTGGGACCCCTCATGACCAGCAGCCTCACCGGATAGCTGCCAAAGCCGAGCACAGGGCTCTGCCCCGCTCTTAGGCAAAACCCGCAGCGCTAAGAACGCTCGTTGCTTTAGTTGCAAGTACGGAAATAAGTCACCATTGCAACGGAAACGAGATAAAAGCCGTCTTGTTTTGAAACAGCCTGTTTCTGTGGTGAAAGCAATTAGGAGATCTTCTTCACCGTTTTTGTAATAGGGTAATGCCCCCTTGGCTGCTAAGAAAATCTGAATAGAATCCTGCTTAACTTCCCACTATTGACTTTGAAAGCCTTTTCTATTTCTGTAGGGTTTTACTCCTCAGATCCAAATTCTATTAAAATGTAAACTGCAGAGGTACCTTTAGCTTAAAAACTTGGAACTGAATATATTAACACTCATTTTTACCGTTAACATCGTGGCAGTAATGCAGCGAGGTGGCTAAATTCCTGATGATTTTTATGCTTTACTTGTCAAGAATAGTTCCTCTTACAACAGTTCAATGCGTAAAGATGAGTACTTTCCATAGGATTCACTGGTGGAAACCCCCAGGTCACGTGTTAAAATCTTTAAAATACCTAACTGATGTTAAAAATGCCATTAGGTGCAATTTCTATACCCGACAGCATTTTGAAGTCAAGTAAATAAAACTCATTCCTGTTATAATTTAAACAGTTCCCTTGAAGTAGCATGCGAGCTAACAGTTAATTTTAAAATGTAAATCAAACAATGAAAGTTTAGGACTGTCAGGTTTAGCTAAGTGTTAAAAGAAAGACCAGGAATTCAAAAAACTTAGAGCAGCAGTAAAATATTAGTCAATGCCTATGAGAAATGAGTCTGTCCCTTTATTCAGGGTGTCTGTGTTTAATAGTAAGCTGGGATGCATATAAGCTAGTCCAAGCATGAAGGGCAGTAGGACACTCATATGGAAAGCCAACTTTGTCCCTCAGTTATCAAGATAAGAAACCTGTCATTTCTCTCATTCACTCTGTCAGCCTTGAGATACTCCAAGCAGACTTACCTCTGTGTTGTACACCCCATATATCAGGAAGATGAAGAGACCCTGTAAAATAAAATGGAGGGAAAAAGCTGTTCACTCTAATCATTTCAGCAGTAGAAATACCTGAAATAAACTTTCCTGGGAACAGACAAAAGAAGACACACTTCATCAAGGTCAATTTATTTTTCTATTTTTCAACATTATAAGCTGCACCTTGAGCATTTATTTGATAACGTGGGAGTGCATCACCTACAGTATTTGAGATATTCAACTGTTTGGCAATGGAAAACTTTAGCAGCAAAGGACAGAAAGCACTAATTAGGAAAAAAAAATATATATTACATTTGAATGGTCTTCTGAACAAAACCACAAAATACCTTTTTTAAAAAGCAAACACCTCCACTTGCATTTTTCCTAACTTCAGTTTAAAAAAAGAAATACACATAGCACCAAATTCTACACTGAAAATATATTCTTACATATATATATTAACACATGCTTACACCTCAATTGTTTTAGACATTTAAATAGGAAGAAAGAAAGATAAATGAAAACAAAGCTAATGCAAGGAAGGAAAGAGTATACAGGATTTGTCAAAGCTCCTTTACCAACTTGCTTCGAATTGGTCTATTATTAGATAAAGCAAGCTAGAAGCTAAGAGAACACTCACTTCAGGGAGTTGCTCTGAACATTTGCACCTTATTGAACAATGTGTTTTCCAGGATCTAAGTTAACAGTGCAACATATTACTGATTCTTGCAATCTGCAGGCAGAATCCTGAAAAATACAGGCAAATTAGCAGGAAGAAGAATAGGATAGAAAATGGAAATGAAATGTAAAAGTTTCCCAAGAAAATGCTTCTGTGCCTCAGATTCACCACGTGCTTAAAACTGATTTTTTAAGTGTATTTGTAAATCGACCCTGTCCTGTAATATTAATGTTTAAACTGGCCACTTGAATGTATTTAGAAAAAATCCTTTCATTTCGGACAGAAAATATTTTCTGAAAATAAACTACATTTGAGTAAGAAGGCAATTACCACTTCTTAATCCAACGTGTAAATTACTTGAAGATAGCTGGATTAATTCTGTGTTTGCTCATCAGCAAGATCACTACATGTCATCAGGCAGGGAATAATAAGAAAAAAGAATATCATTCATGTATAATATCTCCATGGATTACCCAATGCCAGCAGAAAATCCCTGGGAGAGACAGTGGGTTTGCTTCATTTCTTTTGTTTAGTTTTTAAAACAAAACAAATGCAATACTTCCTTTCAGTTACTTACGAACTATGTCAGTGACCTCAGCAAGAAGAACAGATTGAAAGAACAAACAGCTACATTTTTGAGTGTGCCTTCATATTAAGTACACCACAGCTATACACTGCATATTTACAAACAGAACAACCAGAATCCAGATACTTGGCAACTCAGATACTCACCTGTGCAAAATTATGTCTGAAATAAAGTCCCATTTACTTCTGTCTAGTTAGTGGATCCTTCTGAGTCCTTTCAGGGTATGGTCTGAAATCTGCATGTTTTGTTTAAAAGAAACAAAACAAAACCAACCACAGATTGGAAACTTTCTCTAATGTTCCACTGAAGTCAAATCTGGTTTATCTGCCATAGAAGTAAATATTGAACTTATAGGAAGTAAAACTAGCACATCATAATCGCATGAAACACAGGCAACTGGCAGCTGATTAATCAAGTTTTTCACCATCCAGTAATATGAGCAGCATCACGGCTATTTTCTAACTGAGTGTTCTGCAAAGAATCATTGTCAACAAAGTCTCTTAGTACAAAGCTTTTGAAGAATCATTAAGGTTTTGATAGTCCTGAAAGCTGTGATAGCTTTAAATGTTAATGCTAACGATACAAATGTAAATAGTGAATGAATAAATAACACAAGCGTTTTTTAATGTATGAATCCATTCAGAGCTTGCTTTATACACACACACACACAAATTTAAAAGAGCAAGTATAATGTGTGCACTTTTACTTTCTCCTGTCTCCGTTTCAGGTTCATGGGATTTTAGGGATTTCCTTCCCAGGCAAGAGGCTGGAATGGGTAGATGCCACAGGATGAAGCAGAGAATAATCAGTTGTTGTTAAGATCAAGGAAAAAAACCAATAAAATTCCTTTCTGAGGTCGCTCCCAGTTGAGAGAGTAAAATCACAGGGTGCTTGTTATTCAGGTACTTTGATGGGTGAAAATTCCTGCCAAAACTGTCAGTCTAAACATTTTTGCTGTGATAATAAGATTAAAAAACCCAAAACATTCAAGCATTACAGCACACTGGAATACTCTCTTTCTAATCTAGAAATGAACAAATAATGTTTGTAATTTCTTCTCAGTCTCTTCTGAAATCTGTGAATCTCGTGTAATCACAGGTAAACAAACCAGTTGGCTACTTAGGTTTGAATATTTGGCCATCTTACAAAAAATTCAGAAACAAATTATTAAAGATTCCAAATCGTAAATTTGCATGCCAAGATTTTGCTGTTCTTGAGCTTGATATCAGCTCATTTAAATATTTAACTGTTAGAGTTATGCAGTGCTGTGGACATTCTTACCTTGATTCTTCTGGTAGACTTCTGGGAGTTTTTCTCTTGTTTTATCACTAGAGGTGGCAGAGGGCAGGGGAGAGTTCCTTTAACATCAATAAATTCTGCTAACAGAATCAACCTAACAAGGGTTTTTACTTAGTACTTCCAATGAGTTATGAAGTCTTGGCGCCCATAACAGATAATGAGGGGTAATTTTCCACATAACACTGTCATCAACAATTAACTGTACAGGATAGTTTGTGGTCTGTCTGAGATGAAAATAAAGATGTAAAGATCCTCAGGTGGTTTGAAATGTTAAAACAGCACAGTCGTGGTCTTACGTAATTGATAGTTCAGTTTCTTTAAGCCCTTAATTGCAATAATAAGAGCTTCTCTGTTTCTTCAGTGGGCTGTGGTGTTATCTACTGTATGTTTCTGAGCAGCTGCGTCAACCCTTCAGTTGCTGAGGCTGATCAGATATTCTTTGGCTTCTGGGAATTGTCTTGTTATCAAGTTAGTAATGAACTGTTTATTACACCTGTCGGTATTAAAAACCAAAAATCCTTCATTAAGAAGCATAGAAGGCACAGATGTGTTTTTTTCTTTGTGTTCCTATAGCACATATGAACATGCAGGGGAATGGTAACCACATTATGCTAAGTGCCACATAAAGACAGAATGAAGCTACCTATGTCTTGAAAAGGCTAAAGACAGAAAAAACTGCCCACATATAGAGAAAGGAGAATATACAAGCACACCTGTTACTTTTCAAGTCTCATCAGGAAGGAGGACATGTTCTTGATAGATGTCAACTAGAAGTTAAAAAGCTTTGGCTGAGGTAGAATCCTGCCTTTGAGAGTCTGAGGAACACAGCTGCTGCGTGCTTAATTACACTTCTATTTGTCACGCTGTGCAGGGTATAAAGGGATTGCTCAGCTTTTAAATTTGGCAATCTTAACAGAATTGTCCTTGCTATCTTGAATAAATCAGCCTATGGACAGTTCTAATCTTCAGCAAGTTTGTCAGGATCGGTTCCAATTTGGGTGGTACCACTGAAAGCTGACACTCTTATCAGAAGTTCATTCTGCTTTAGGGCAACAGAAACCTGCTTGGCAGTTCTTTTATCAGAAGTTTCTTTCCCCAATTTAGCATTTGTCTCTCAATCTGTTACTATTTGACATTTCCTGAAAGCTTCCTTTTATAGACAGCATATTTCATTCAAGATTAAACAATAAATTACAACCATCTTTGGTGTGGTGGAGAATGTTACACTGGTACTTTTAGTATTTTGAATTTCAGCCCTTTTTCAACATACCTATTTTTTAAGTAGGTGGAATTACTTCATCCCTCTCTTGTTAATTTTTAAGCCTTTGATCTTCCATTTGTTTGATGTAACTAAAAAGGATTTTTAAGAATTCTCAACTACCAAAATGCTTACTGGAATACTGCAAAAGCTGAATTAAATAAAACCATATTAGCAAAAATATGCATATAAATGCTACATAGAAGTATGTAGAAGAATTAAAAACAATGAAATACATTCTTAGTAAATTGATACATGATAAAAACGATTCAATATTTGAAGGCACATGAACTTAAAACTTTCCAAAACTGCAAAAGTTCACATGGTGAGAAATTTTCTGCTACACAGGAAAGAGAAAGTTAGTAGATCATATACAGCTGGGCTGAACTAACCCTGCTTACTTTTTCATAAATTAAAAAATAATTGTATTGCAGCAATGGAAACCGTAGATTGCAAATAGAACTCATTTTTTACTCACACAGCAGTCTCCCTGTAATCCTAAACAAATTTGAAATCATCTTTGCAAGGATAGGTTACGTGTTTACTGTTTGTTTGAAATCCAGACCAGTGCTAAAATCTATAAGCCTTAGGAGATGTGTCATACAACATTGAATGCAAAGGATACCAAATTCCAAAATTATAGGATTTTTCTATCATGGATGAAGAAATTAGAAATGTTATTTCAACAGTTACCAAGTCTGACGTTTAAAACAGTACTGTTACCAAACTCTGAACTCATGGTCCCACAAGCAACTTCTTCAGGTCTTTTAGTTATCACTTTAATTGGTACTTGCAGACTTAGCAAACAGGAGCAGACAACATGATTTCGATTCAGATTTTCTGTCTAAAAAGTCTAGTAGAAGTCAAAATAAAGAAAGAACAAGCAAAAATTTGGTAATGCTGCCAAATTATCAGTTCCTAAGAAATTCTGCACTAATAATCTGCAAAATAGCAAAAGCTACCTACCCTATAAGACATTCTCCGGTGTGGCCTCGTAGAGTAATTCATCATTGCTTCAGTTGCACATAGAACCAAACTACTTCCTCAATTCAGAGCCATGTTATACAAAGATGCTTCCATTGATACAGATGAAGTGGAGATGGGTAGGTAGAGCATCACTCTGGATTCCACAAGAAGAACCTCTGCAAGAATTTAAGTACACAAACAGTCCTTCAGGCATTGTTCTGTACTCATTGACAAAAAAGACAACAGTGTCCCATCATGAAAATGGTATCGACAAATAGCCTGAAATAGAGTTTGTCTTTTATCCATAGAAATTCTGACAATGCAAAAAGTTGACTTCTAGTTCAACTGCTTTTAAGGAAAGGAGCAGGAACAGTTGAAAACTCCAGTTTTAGATAAGTGTCTTACTATCATATTTCTTAGAGCTGAAGGACGAAAAAACCACCTCACTGTGGTTACCAGGGGTGTTATAGCACCTTCTCAGGAACATGTGTTGCTAAGGAGCCACATAGGAAATTTTAGATTAAATTTATATATATAAATAGGCAGTTGAATTACTATGATCTAGTATATCAAAAGAGTGGCTCAGCTTCTCCACAGCCTTAGTAAATTAGCATTCCATGTTGCCAAACGTAAGCCTACCCTGAAGTTTGTTTTAGATAAAGTCAGCAATAACCCCTCTGCACAAAGGTATGTTTAGAATGATAGGAAATTTTCATGTTTAAAAAAAAAAAAGGTTGGAAGGGCTTATAGAGGTCATGTGTCCAACTCTCTGCTTAAGCAAGAATAAACTGTATGGGTGTCAGAATAACCTATCATATGGCAGATACAACAAATTTCTGGTGTGATTTAAGTATGTCATCTGACAGGGATTTTTAACCACTTTAACAAGATCCTACTGGAACACTTAGATAAACATGTCATGATCTACTTTTTGAGGTGATCAAGGGTCCTTTTTTCCACCTGTCTTGAAAGAGGACAAACAGACCCTTGCAGTAAGTCTCTGAGCATTAGACTGGGCTATCGGATTCTTCTTTCTTTTTTTTTAAATGTGTGTTTATCATACTATAAACAGTCTTCCTGCTTCTTCTTGTCAGAGCTATGCTTTACAAATCAAGATATTCTTTCATAGTATACCGACTCCGTGCAAATCCTAGACAAAAAGCCAAGTGGTTTTTTTTTCTGATCAAATTAATTACTATAATCATCACCATATACCACATAAAGCACACCCTCATCATATAAAGATCAATACAACTCCAGCCACAGAGAGATAGAGGAAACTGTCACACTTTTTTTTTTCAGTACTATGTTGTTCACACACACACAAAGTGGTTTGGTCTTGCTATGCCCATTGCATGATTCCACCACTGTACAAAAAGTGTCTTTCTATACAACATTGTACTTTAAATAGTGGCTGTGGGGAAAAAATTGCACATTTCATTCTACCTGCTTATTTTTATCAGCTTATAACTTTTTCCAACTGCCGTCTATTTCTCATGCTCCAAGTACTTTTATTAAGCTAGGGAACGGGCAGGAAAGGGATTGTATTTCACCCAAAAAATTAATCCATGCTTTTGAAAACAATAACATCTCTTTTCTACCTTTTGTATTGAAAAAAACAAAAAAAAAAGCATTACATTGTCATCCTAAAGGTTGGTCTTCTCTACCCAAAATGAATATGCACAAAATCTATTTATAACATATGTGGTGTAAACATTTGTTGACTCACACCACATCAAGCTAAATGCTGCATTCCTAGCAGAATTTACTAGCATGTCACAATGTGACTGGCCAATTTAATCTAGACCATTCACAGGCATTATTATATTGTTAAATATGGTTAGAGGGGAGGAAAAAATCATTCTTCTAAGAAACAAAACATTTAGAAATACAATGGTGCAGATTATAGTGTAAAAATCACTGCTAAATTTCTGTAAGGAAGCTCGAATACAGTGAAAGCATAATGCTGATCTTATCATCATTTACAAGCTTGCACGTGCAAGTATTTTTCCACCTTATATACACAGACAGACGTGTAGCGAAAGATCCCAAGGCAGTTACCGCTTCTCTGTATCTCTGGGCCCCAGAAAAACTTCAGTGGACTACAGGGAATGCAGGGTCCTCTTTCCTAAATTTCTTTTCATGGGCTCCTTAAAAAAGATAACCCCATAAATTCTCAGCCAGTGGCTAAAAGCCCCTTGCATGTTGCCCATTCAAACCAACGGGATCTGTTCCACGCATCTGAAAGGACTTAGAACAGCTGCTCAGAGTCTATCCTAAGCATTCTTATTTTACTATTAAAAAAAACCTGTACAATGATGACTGATGATTAATCACCAAATGTGTTGGATTAGTTTTTTAAGCTATAACTCTAGACAGAATCCATATAACTTAAAATATTCTTTTAAGATGCCAAGATACACATATACTTTCACACATTCTAAGTGGAGTGTTATTCACACTAGATTTCATTACTAGCCTAAAAAAACCACCTCACTCATAAAAGCTTTCTATCTAATTCTCTCCAGTCAGATGAATTCACGACAGACACTATTTTCCATAGAGCTAATCTTCTTCTTATGGGACTGAACAGTTTTGCCACATCTTCTCCCCCATTTTTCACACCAGATCAATTCTGTTTAGATTAGGTGTGGAGATACACTGTAAAAGAAACATCGTATTTGAGGCCTCATGCCAAGCACATCTTTTCTGAAAACAGACGCTGAAATTAATTGCTGCTTCAGGAATGACCCAAAATGCATATGTTCTCAGTTCTCATGGCAAAATAAAAACTTTTAAATAGGAAGGGGGGAGTTAGAAAATAAAACAACAAGAAACACCCAAGCAAGTATATTGAAATGTCATTTGGCTTCTTTTGGCAGTTTTTAAACACCTCAGGAAAGCGTTTTTAAAATGGTAGATTTTAAAGGGATGAGCATATTGAAACAAATTATTTACATCTAAAACCAACCCTCATTTTCAAGGTTCTTTCGGAGAAAACCAGTCTGAAAATTCAATGCATGTTCACACATCAAAGGCTGGACTTAAAATAATCTTAAAAGTCTCTTCCAGCCAAAACGATGGTATGATTCTATGATTCTTGTTTTAAGTCAGTCACTTAAGAAAAATCAATCGGTAACATTCCTTTTACATCAGGTTTTACACTTGGAAATGTCTAGTTAGTCTGGAGAACCTGCAGACATGAACAATGCAATGCTGAATGGAAGAGGAGATTTCATATTCTAACCTAATAGCGGAGTTTTTTTTCAGCTATTCCTCCAAATATTTTACATTTTTCTTCTAGGAAGTATTTTTCACCACTAAAGGATAAATTGCATAAAGTTTTAATTCAAAGAGACATATTCTACTAGCAATAAACCATACCAAGGTGTGCATTACTAGACTTACTGGCAAGCCTTTTGAGTGACTGAAGGCAGTGGGTCTTCAGCCTGTTTATCTGCAGTGTACCCAGGACACACAACAACGGCCTACAAATATCCATCTTTGCATGGCTTATTACGACTCCATATTAATCAGCGTGCCAGTACTAGCCGTTCCCCTACAGCTAGAGACTACTGAAAAACAAACAAAGGTTTTGCTTGCAATTAAAAGACCAGAGTGTCTTTAGGATCTTGGAAAAAACACCATTTTCTGTCCAAAAGGCAATATCTTCAGAGTTCCAATCAGCATTTAATTTTGCTAACACAAGCAACTTCAGATGCAATATCGTGATTCTGTACTAAAAGGTGCTCATAAACACAGCACTAGGGCAAAGCAATCCTACAGTTCATCTAAAAAAGGACAAGAAAAACAAATTGTATAAATCAATCTTATCACAAAAAATTACGTTGAGGTTCCAGTGCCTCAAGAGCACTGGACAAACTCTGCTACATTTACTAGCTACATCTACTTTCTGAATTTGCAAAGTACAGTAATCCTAACAAAAAGATGGCTGAAATTAAGAGGGCATAATTCTTAACCTGTATAAACTCATTCATCAATATGTGCAAACTCCTGCAGACAACGCAGCGTTTTGCCTGAGTCTTCTTCATATGTTTGAAAACATTCTCCAGTATCCCTTGTAATGGATTGTTGCCTTACCTCACACTCCTATGCACGATATGCAACTCTTAATTGTATTCATGACATGAAACATTTTCTTTGGCTGATGGACTGAAAACAAGAACCCTGACTTACATGATTACTCCCTTAAAAATAATTTGGTGTTTAGCTCATTATAAAGCACGTGTGAGAGCTACAGTGCATCCGTTCTGGAACTTCAGGGTTCCTAGAGAATCCTGCATGATTTGTTTATGATGTGGTAATGATTGACTGTCACTTACTAATAAATGGTAAATAAAAAAGTAACCTGTGATATTAAAGTACTATATTAGCTACATTGTGATTAAATTACAGTAACACCACCAGCTATAAACCTTTATAGAATCTCCTCAGCCATGCAGTAATTCTCCTAACTATACTATTATGTAGAGCACAAATATTTCTTTGTAAGTCCGAAGCAATACATCAGGGAAGCCTTTACTGCTAAAGCTAGATTGAGAGTAAATGCATCTTGGGTTGCTATGAATAAAGCTCTAGCTTCTCATTACTTTATGACAAGACACAGAAATTCACTTTACTTTTCATTTAAGCTTTTCTGCTCCAGTTTATAGATGTATGCCTTCACGCTTTTATTCCCTTCTCGCTTCAGCCGTACGTAATAAATGATTATAAATTTTCACATTTGACCACCTCTCTGCTAGTCTCATGCTTAATGCACAAAGTTAGGAAGCTGCAGGTAAAAATTTCACAAACACTTTTATTTATGATGTTGTCCTTGGTAACGGAAATTTCAATGTACTGAAATGAAAAGTATGATTAAAGGGATACGACGTCCTGACAAGGATAGTAGAGGGCAGCCTTCTATTTCCCACTGAAAATATATAATACTTTTCTGACATCAATTTCATAGAGAATAGACATGGGCTAGTCATGAAAAAAAGACACAAACATGTTTCTAACTTCAGTCTTGTTTTGCTGTCTTGAATGAAACTTATTCCAGAAATATTTTGTCCAAGTTACATAGCTTTCAAGTTAAAGTCAGGCACATGGCTAATTTTGAATAAACAAGACACTGTGCAGTAAAAAAGGATATCACAGATAATCTTCTTCAAAATTTAAGAAATGAAGTTCACCCCTTCCACTGTTAAGAGAGATATTCTTTTCTCATTTCCTCTTGTCACTTTTCCTATCATTTTGCCACTACAGTAGGATTTATTGCTTGGAGCTTTTGTCTGCTTTTGATTCTAAATTCATTTTAACTAACTTATATTGTCCTATGCAGCTGAAAAGTTGTGACATGCTTGAAGTATTTTAGAAGTAGCATCGTAGTAAGGACTCATTTATTTTTAAACCAACACATTTTGGTTTCTCTTTTAAGAAATAAAAATAAAAGTTTAAAATTTCCCTACAGCATGAAGAACATTGAACTTACTTACAGGTAAATGAGGAAAATGAAAGAGCATTAAGGTTATGTTCCTAAAATTTAGCATTTCAGATTACATTAAAAAGAAATTGATCTCAAATTTCAGAAGTGAATACCACTGTCTTAAGCATTTTTTTAAATACATTCCTTTGGGGTAGTATCTTGCCCTTACAAGTGGCACATATCTTTGCCAGGTGATATTACCAATTAAAATAACTTTAACTTTAAAATAATAATCATTAAAGAAAAAAAATATCACCAAACACCTGCTCGAGTTTCCCATGCAGACAATAATCCATCCAGTGTCCAACAGCATAGAGACAAATATAAAACATCTTTTTGAATGTCATGTTTATGAAAGTAAGAATGGAAGAACCACAATCCAGAGAATTAAAGTATGTTAAAACCTATTTTAAAAAAGGATTCAGGAAAATAAAGCTTCTACATTTAGGCTTTTAAGGAAAAACAGACAAACCAACCTGTATAGAGGAAAGGGATAAATCAGCAGCCTGTTCATGAAACATTGAACTTTTCACCCCTAAATGAGCATTTCAAATCCTCTTTGGATTGGTACAGAACTTGCTTTTGGATGTGGGATGTTCAACAATATACACAAAGTTCTTAGTTCATAGTCACTATCAGATGTGCCTGGGATTTTTATCTTTTTTTTTTTTTTTTTTTTGTAACTAGCATTAACTGGCATAATTAGCAGAGAAAATGACCAAACAATTCTTCAAGTCTGGTAACTTTCTGATAACTACCTTGAAAGCACAACTCTGGCCAGTTACACCTTGCCTTTGCAGTGGTATTTGTCATACCTTGTCTTTAGCAGTATGATAGAAAGGAAAAAGAAATCCTGATTATCATATCAGTGTTTCAAAACTATGCTTATTAAACTCTTGAGGCATTGTTTCCCAAACAAGGGTTGAGGATTTATTATTTGCATTTTTTACAAACGGATAAGCAGTTTGTTCTGGTGCAGTCGTTACGTTAAGCCAAAAACCTCAGGGATGTACATTCAGAACGATTCTCAGTCTGTACTTGTAACCTACCTTTCTCCCTAACAGGAGCTGCAAATATTTTGTGCCAGATTCCATTTGTCGACTAACTGTCACAGAACACTGAAAAATGCATTATGTCTTATGCCACTTATTAAAAAAGACACCACAAATCATGACGAAAACAAAATTACCAGCAATTATCATTTGAATGTCTGTCTTAATCCATTTCAGTTTTACTGTTACTCTGAGGCTTTACACCTTGCTATTATTTTCTCCTACCTTACCACACAATTACAACCTACTGCGGCCAAGGAAACGATTCTTTTTTATAATCATTGCTATTATAATACCAGCAATCTACATTGCTGAGCGTTCTGGGAAGTGTCCTTACTGAAGTACAGCCTATTCTAAATGCATTTTAATATTTGCAGTTTGAAATCTCGAACAGCAACACAAAAGTTTTTTAAAAATCCTTAAGACATGTGGGATCAATTATGTGAAATAAAGCATGCAGGTTGGAAGTACCACAGGAGAACTCACACTTGCTTTTTAACTTGCTAATGTCTCTGACCCCTCTGTAAAAAAAGCACTTTAATCAACATTCATATATTACTCTTTTTTTTTTTTTAAGCCTTACCATTTAACAGGCTGTAGAAATTGTTTAGCAATCAATTACACACATCAAGTTGATATGCTGCAGGACTGAGGGTCGTTTCTGCTTACAGCTACAGCTGAAAGAGTTTGGGAAAGCCACATGGGGAGCAAACTAGCTTGTGCCTTTAAACTTGCAACTCAAAGGACAGCTTAATTAACCCAATAGAGAGGGTCTCTCCAACCTTTCTGAAGCTCGTGGTAAGAGCACTGACAACTGTTCTTTTGGGCCTCAAGAGCATTTGCTTTATGTCTTGGAGCTCCAGCTGCACATACATACTGTGCCAGTAAGAAATGTCACAATCAAGTTGATCATATTAGATAAATCTGATTCTGATTGTGAGGCCTAATCCAGCTCTGAAACAATATCCTAAATCTGGACCTGGCTACTGATGTCTGGTATGAGATATGGGTCAGTGAACATAAGTGCTCTATTTGTAATCATAAAAAGAGAGATAATGCATAGGATGCTAAACTAGTGCTTTGCCTCCCCTTCATCTTATGGAGAAATTGATGGTCCACATTCTCCAGAAGGATAGGGAGAGGATGTGGCTGATTAGGAATTGGGGGTTTGCTCTGACTATGCACCTTTTAAAGAAATTTCTTTTCTCTCTTACCACTGTTTTCAAAATATGTGTACTAAGAGTAAATTCCACACTGTTAACTAAATTATTGTTTTTAGTGGGGAGAGGTCTGCCTCATTTCTTTAGTAATCAAAACCACTCCCCCAACTTATTTTAATTTAGGCAGCCCAGCATGCTTTCTCAGACAGTTCCACCTACTCTTCTGCGGGTTCATATGTTCCTTGCAGAGGCTTCTTTGCTAGTCACTTGCGAAGCTAGTGGGAAGAATCATAGCTTTGTAGCTTTCTCTGTCATTGTGTCAAACAAGGAACAGGAAACCTCATATAACGAGGACTTTAGTTTTGCTTATATTAGTCCCATAGCATCTGACTAAACCAACTACACTTTATGTTCAGAACTTTCTTGATAACCTCATTGTATGTAGATAAAACAAAAAAAAACCAAAGGCCATTTAACCGCCATCCTTATGTCAGTATGTGAAGTGGACAGTGCATGTACAGGATACACTACATTTTTTAGGTGCATACCACATACTTACAGGGTCTCAGCACAAATACTGCAGTTAGAAAGTATCCAGACATCTCAGATTCCACCTAACAGACATTGGAAAGTAGCTCTGTCCAAATATCTTTCTCTAAGTAAGAAAGTTCTGCAGTTTACAAGTTAAATACTAAAGTGTGTTTTAGTTGGGAAGAAAGACTTCAAGATGTTTCTTACCATATTTTTTGGTGTTTCTTAACCCGAATTGGACATTCGTCTGAGTTATTATAGATGCATTGATCCGACTTCAACCTGAAGTTACAGAGATTTTGTAAGACTGCAATAAAGCTTTCTTTGCATTAACCAGCCAAGCACATAAACATTTTAATGAACTGTTTTTACATGGTTCATTGAGTAGCTCCTAGTCTCCCGTAACACAAATCACTTCTCTGTCACACTCGGCTGTCTCATACAGGCCTTTCTTCTCAGTGTACAAAATGCAAATTGAATAGCACTTTTATGGAAATTCAGCAAGTATTATATTCTAGTCAGTATACCTCCCAATAATAAAGCATATAAAGAAAATCTCCAAGCTATGAAGCAAGCTTCACTGTCATCACCAAGCAGACTGTTTGGGGATCACTGTAAAATAAGCATCTTGGAGCTACCGCATTGCACGGCAAATGTTTCAGACAATGAACTACAGTGTTGCCATGGACTACTGGGGGAGCTAAATTGTCATTAATCACAGAACACACCATCTCCCAAACAGGTATTTCTTTTATACTGACCTAAAGGTTGAAATAAATTATTGAAATCAACATCAGTGTCGACCAAATCTCTTTGAAATAATTAAATGCCATTAACGACAAGCGTTTTGGTGCATTCTAGTCAACCTTTAAAAAGCAACATGAAGACCATAAAATATTTACTGTTATGTTTTCAAGTAGACTTTATGGCACGTTATGTATTTTTGTGATTAAAGATTGGTTCTAACCCACCATTTAATAATGAATGCAAATTATAAATTAATATTTAACAAACCATATCACGTTTTATGTCTTAACATATCCTCTGCCATTACTATGACTGGATGAGAAATGGCTCTGTGATGTATTGTCCTGCTGCCTCAGACCCTGGTGTTTTCACCTTGATATGGCCTTTAAAATAAATTAATTGGTTAACATTTAAGGCCTCTGTGTGAGAGCTGACACAACGAGCCAGGCACTAATCCGGTAATACGTATTTTTAAAAATAATTTATTTGGACAATTGTTCCATGGAAAAATGTTTGCAAATGTTTATTTCCAAACTGAGTTTAGGATTAAGTGGTACTAATGGTACCATAAAGATGTTATATAGTGTTAATATAACCTGGGTATTAAAAACATAATGAATTTGCTATTTATGAACCATTAAGTTTTACCTCAACCCTAGAATAAACTTCCTATCATTACAGATATATTAATAACTTTGCTGTCGTCTTTCATTTTCTTTATCCTTATTCCCTTCTTTGCTTTTCTCTGCACGGTCAGAGAGTCACATTTTTTATCTTTGTGTGATGAATTAAAATACATTTTCAAAAGCAATATTTTACTTTGTCCTGGACAATATTTTTTAGTGTTTTGTTTGCTGAAGTGAATATACAGACTACTACGCCAGAAAGACAATTATCTTCTAATACTATATGTATCCCCATTAACTTTGCTGTCACAGATAAAACGTAAAGAAAATGGCTTCTCAGTTTGATGATTTTGGGTGAAGTGGTCTAATTCAGACTTCCTGTTCAGAGAATACACTACATGGAACTTCAACTGAAGTATCACTATTACATTGTTTGGGAGTTTCACTAAATTCTCCAGCAAATTTTAAGGATGGAAATAATAAATCTCATGTCTGCCAGTGCTTAATTGAGCTGGCCACATAGATCACTTTCCTAGTTTTAATCGTCCAGGAATCAGATTGACTTACAGTAAGCTATAACAAGAACTTGGCCACTAAAGTTTTATATTTACATAAGATTCTACCTATCTAAAGATTAGTAAAAACAAAGAAGAAAAATCTGATCATTGTCCTCTACTACAACACTGATGGACACAAATAAGATGTTTGAAGAAGAAAGCATCAGATAGTTGAGGGAAAATACAACTCATTTTAAGAATGGAAAGAGGAAGATGGACCAGAAAGGGTGAGATTCAAAAGGAAAATATGACTAAAGGACAGTGAGAAAAAATGAAATGATAACCCTTAGATAAGGAAGACATTAGAGGAAGAAATTAAAAATAAGAATGAGTTGGTTAACTAGCAAGACAAGTCTTGCAATCCTTACTTTGTTCTCCTAGTGTCTCCCTTGTCTATCTGGAGTGCACTATTATACAGAGGTTCGTGTGTTCATTTGTTTTCAGACTGTTTATATATTTTTTCACATTTTCCAGGCATCTCTCTCTCTTTCAGTCATCTTCTTGCAGTGATCTCTCCCTACTCGTCTTTGCCATTATTTTCTCCACATTTCAGCCTCCCCTGCTCTCTTTCTCATTGCTATTCTCTTGTGCCCACTTCAAATTGTTTCTGACACAAGCTATGCTAAATTGCAAGACTTATCTCACAATCAGTTTGGGGATCACACCTAGTTAGGCTCCATCTCAATACAGAAGTTTTTTCATATGTTTCTTTCTATACCTTAAGGAAAGCTGCTGCCATCACCAATTTTCCTTCATTTCACAGCTCTTGAAATAGAATCTAAGAGTAGCCAGTACTTCATCACTGACAGAAAGTACAGATGCTGCTTAATAGATTTGGGGAGATTTGAATTTAGTTGAAATCATTACAGTCTTACAAGAGTACCCAATATCTCCATTCAGACTTCACAACTGGCAGGAGAAAGCAACAACAAGCATATCCGGGTAGGATCAAGTACTATCTGAGCTGCTCCATTTCTACGACCTTGCTTATACCAAGTTTTGCCATTATGCAATGACTGATCCCGAGCTAACCATAGTACAGTAAAGATAAAAGAAAAAGGTGAGAAGGGTATCTGTGTGAGGGTTATTCAGTGTTTACCCTTGTTTTCATTTAGAAAAGCTACCATTCTCATGACACACTGTAGTTTTGTACTGATCTCTTCACATGCAAAAAAACGCCAAAGTTAAACCTGGATGACAGACTGGTTTCACTCGGTAAATGAACACTTCAGTTCCCTAAAGTATTATTCGTGACCCAGGATGCTTTTGTTCTAGACCTAAATACAAGATGACAATCTTGTTCCTCTCTGCCACATTTTTTCCTTTCCATACTGGAACTCAGACTCCTCTCAGACACTTTACATCAGTGTCTTTTTCATGTCTTGACTGACCAGTTAACACAGGTGAGGTAAAGCATTATACTTAAGAAAGGAATAATTTAAAAAGCCAAGCAGCACTTCAGACTACGATATAAGAACTAACAGAAGTTGTGGTTAACTGTCCATCTCCTTGAAGTGCAAGCATGTTGTATTAAGACTGATGTGCTTTTCAAGTGCGATTTAAATGGTTATTATGTTTTTGAATCACCCTAGCTTTACTCCAAAGACAACAGTCTCCTTAATTCCACAGAAAGATTTCCAGGGGAGATGCATGGATTTGCCTGCACTGCCATCATCTTTTCTCAAAATTCTCAACAAGCAACAATCCCCCATTGAATACCTTAATGTTCCTTCTGTCTGGGCCTTACTCAATGCCCACTAAAGCCAATCAAAACAATTTCTAAGATTTTGGTAATGTTTTAGGTGAGGCTCAGGGGTATCCAATGACTAAATCAGATAAGCAGTTCCATCGATTCTTCTCTCTCAAGCTCTCAAAAAGCACACAGTAAGTACATGCTAATGTACTACATAACAAGTCTGAGGATATTATGCATCACTGTGCACTAAAGCCAAGATCGTGGCAGTCACTTCACCTGTGACACCATAAAATTTGAGTCAAGGTTCGCACAAAGTAGCATTACAATATTTTGTTTGTGTTCATATTACATCCATTCAGCCAAGTGTCTAGTTACAATCTCTGCTTTGAAAACTAGTAGTTCAATTTATGTCCAGAGAAAAGAAGCAAAATTTAGATACATGAGGAAGCATGATTTAAACTGATAAGGGGGAAATAATGGACAGTCATCAAAGAGCTGCTTCAGAAAGCAACAGTGCTTTCAGCATTGCCACCTGAAAACTTAGGAATGAAGAAAACAAAAACAATTCTGGGCTGAAGCACAGACAAAGAAGATAACCCTCCCATAGGAGCACAGTATGATAAGTAGCCACAGAGAGAATCACTGTGATCAGTCAGAAAGGCAGGAGAGTTATTAGCTTAGCCCTGAACCTCCTACTTAATGTGGGGCCAGTGGTGATAGTTAACAGACCCTGGCTAAGGTGACAAGCATTGGACCTGCTTGAGGAAATCCAATTGAGAAGCAGCCATGAGGAACAGCAAGCTAGAAACAGATGTTCCAGCTACCAGGATGTGCACACATTTAACCTGAATATGTAGAAAAAATATTATTTTCTATAGATAGTGATTTCATCTCCTTCTGCAGCTCAGGTACTGTCAGATCTCATTATCCACAGCTAAAGTGCTTCCTTCACATTTTGGAATAGAACTTAAATCCAAGCAGAGCTGTTTGAGTGATAGATGCTGAATGAGAAATTCAAGGCAGGAGATTGCTATTTTGAAGATCATTTTAGTTTTCAAGCAAAACAAGGCTGAACTTATGGGAATACAAAAAGTTATAATTTAACACTGTTAAGATAATTACAAACACTCATTTAACCCAGCATAAACCATCAGGAATGCTGGCTTTCAGCTGTCAATTCATATTAGCAACTAACGTTGATTACATGTACTTCTATCAATCAATGTGTACACCACTACCAAAATGGGACAGGAACAGGTTTGTCAAAAGGAGCTAATTGCACTCAAAGGTAATTATGCCAAATACAACAAACAACATGTCAAAACCTTAAGATAGTATTTTGCTCATCTCTGTGTTCCACAGCATTTAAAGCTAAGCAGAGTAGTCCTATGGGATGTTAATATCATATATACAATATATACTCTAGTGTACATTTTCTTTTGCAGTTCTATAAATCTCATTAACATTCATGAAAACTCTATATGCACCTCCAGAGGAGAAAATGCCCCACTATGTTGATCTTTACAAGAAATTTACTATTCTCTGTACAACAGATGCCTGTTGCAGATTTCAAACACATCCCATTTTAGGGGCACAAAACATCCCTAAATAGTCATTGCTAAATTTGGTTATAGTTCGACATTCAAAAGTAGAATAAATAAAATATGTGTAAGAGAAACTAAAACCAGTGATTTGATTGCAAAAGCCTATCTCTGACAGTAAAACGTCTTCACATAGCATTTTCTTCTATGTCTTTCTTAACTTTCATGCCTGTATAGCTTCAGGGCTTAGTAGTAAATTAAACTACTCTTAAAACTCCTTAATTTTATGTATTGGAAATAAGTTGAAGTGATATGACTTTATGTTCTCTTTTGCTGCAGTTTTGAAAGCACAAAAATCTCAGCAATTTCCAAGACAATAATAAAATATTAAATTGTTGTCAAAAGATTTTTTTTTTCAGTATTTCTAATTAAGGCAGAGTGTGATAAATTACTGATACTTCAATAAAAACTACGGATACTTTTATTTGCCTTTCTCTATTTAAGTAATATCACAGCAGGGTAAAAATAAAGGGGAGAGTAGTACATAAAATAAAAACTTCACTTCTAACAAAAATTAAAAGTTATCAACTTAGAATAATATATAAATTCCACAGAGTGGTGTGAAATTTTTCTTAATTCTTAATCCTTCTGAGTTCTAATATCTCCAAAATTGGGTGTTAATGATAGCTGGTGTTCCAAATTATAAGCACTTAGGGCTGACATGAAGTTGTAGACATTTTTGTTAAATATAGCTTCATAGTACAATGCTTCTCATGAACCCAATGTAAACCTTGTTCAAAATATGCTTTCAACTTGTTTTCAACAAACAATAATTTTGGAAATATCTGGATAAAATTCATAGTTGTATACAATGAATTGCAGGGTTCAATCCTACATTTGTTTACAGAATACTAAGCAGACGTCCTATAATTTTTTAAATAGAAGATTAGTGAAAACATAAGAGCAAAGACAAAGATGTGCTATGAGGACCTCCACGAGCAAGAAAAATACCGATTAGGAAAAATCACCAGAAATAAACACTTTCTGCTTAAAATCAAGATTTCTTTTAGCAGGATAAGATATGAAAATGCAATAATATATAGTTCACAGAATGGTGGGCATCAGAAGGGAACTCATCCAGTCCAGCCCCCCTGCTAAAGCAGGTTCCCCTCAATCAGGAGGCCGAGGAGACTTCCAGACAGGTTTGGAAACCTCCTCCTCAGAAGCCTCCACACCCTCCCTGGGCAGCTTGTGCCCGAGCTCACTCCCCTCAACACCAAAGTCTCTTCTTATGTTCAAGTGGAACTTCTGTGTTCCAGCTTGTGTCCAACATAACGCAGCTGGAAATCTGCAAATCTGATGGACAATTATCCAAAGATGTCACTAAGGCTGCTAAGGTTTCCTCTGCCCTAGATTGAGACACGCATTTGAGTGAATTTTAACACTGCTAAACTGCGTTGCAAGATGATTATAAACTCCCAAGGAGCCAAATATTCCCATTGGCAGGAGCGAAAACTAACAGCAAAAAGAATTACCAAACACCATTCCTCCACAAACAGACCTCAAAATTGTCTGGGACTACTTAAATGCTAATTGGTGCACAGACCTGGTTTTCATGTGTCCCAGTGACTGAGTTGACAACAGCTTTCAGATAACTTGCAGGTTACTTTCACACAGTGCTGCTGTGCTCCCTTTGTCATTGCCATGTTATTTTCTAGCTTTATGTATGGCACTAGTCTTGGACTGCATTTTTTTTCTTCACAGTTCCTTATGTAGAAAAGTTATTTCCTAGTTCTCTATCCTTTTTTTTCTTTGGATGTAGCTTATCTGGCTTCTAAGTTTCAGATGCTTTCTCAATTTCTATTTCTGTACTTCTAGCAGAAAGCTCAGTAAGAATCAGTTCATTAGTCTGACAAATAATCAACATCCATAAGAAATCTCCGACAGGATTGAAACAACAGAGTTTCACGAAAGATAAAGCAACACATAACTATTCTGTATTTGTTTGTTAGGCAGGTGAAAGTCACATACAAGATATCAGAATAATCTTTAATGCAGCAGGCAAAGTTCTAAAAGAATCTGTTCTGGAGAAACAGAAGGGCAAAAATGTGGTGTTTTATTCTTAATTAAGGAGATATATAAAAAAGAAGTAATCACAGAAAAAAACCCCTTTCATTGTAAAAGTAGAGTGTATAGATATCATACCCTCAAAGACTCATGGCTATTCCACCTCACTATGATGAGCTACAATTAGTGGCTTGTATACAACTTAATCTTGTTTGGCACTGAGAATAAATGTCACAGCATAGGCTGAAAAAAAGCCTACAACGCCCCCCAATATATAGATGTCACCACCTTTGCTGTCTCTAACACAACAGAAGTCAATATACAAGGAAATAAGAAGAAAATTAATATTAGCTCCAAATGTCCTCACTTTGCATGCTTCAGTCAGACTTCTGTTGTCATTTGTTGTGAAACCAGGCTAAGATGCCTTTTTGTTTTCAGCTCCACTCCAAATATAATTTCCTGACCTAATCCTGTTTATTACCAATGTGAACATCTTTGACCCTAAAAGGTATCCTAGCAACATTAGTGACCCAAACATTAATACTTAAAAAGACAATATGTCAGTTCACTGATGCAGATTCCTTTTTGCCCTCAGGTAATCACTAAACATCTTCCTCAAAGGTGAGGGTCTCATTCACAGAACCTTCTTTCCCTCAAATAAGAAAATCATTGTCTAAGATCAAGGCATCATAGTAACTTAAGAAATACATAAAATTAAACCTAACTGCCTGCCTTTTACATCAGAAAAAGAGGACAGGTCTATTTAATAAATGAATGAAATGAAATCTCCCATAAAGCCGTTCTTAAATTGAGCTGTTGGCTTGACATCTTTTGTGATCATGTGTTTCACGGAATATTAAACAAATTTTAAGCCAAAATATTTTATATCTATATCTGAAATGCAGATGTCTTGCCACTGATTAGTGTGTTTAAAGTACAAAGTTGATTGACATATGCTTTCACTTAATGATGGTAATTACAAAGAATAACAACTCCAAACCACATCTGTTCAATGTAACAATCTTCTTGTGCTATGCAGATTACATTGAGAGCTGTCAGAAATGCCAATTTTACCACAAATCATGCATAAGCACATTTGTAAGACATGAAACAGATTAATAAGCATCAACACTTTTCTGTAAACACTTGTTGAAGAGAATAAAAGCTGTTAGCACAGAAGGAAATGATACAACAGTGGATGCTTTCTATATCAAGCTTGAAATAAGAAATCACAGGAAGGACAAAAGTGCAGGCTGGATCCCCAAAGAGCAAGTTCCATTGTAGCAGATCAAGATGTGAAAAGCCCAACCACTACACTTCATGTGAACAATACATAATCACATTATTTTAACCTTCTGGAAAATGTCGTGTTTTCAGTGTGGGGTTTGGTTTTTTTTTAATTACAAAACATGCAAATAAATTTGAAGCTAAAACCTCTGAATGAAGAAAATGAAATAAGGAATAAAATGATGAGGTTTTTTATCATCTCGTAATTGTAGGTGCCTTTATTCAAAATCGGTTTCAGATTCAGAGTCCCGTTTTGCCTATAGCAAAGCAGCTCAGAATTACAGGCAGGCAGTCATAGCATCTGAGACGAGTCACTAGGGTAACTTGACTTTGCTCTTGGATAACAGAAGATATTACAAGACAGAGCTGCCATGCAATGTCATTCCAGAATAAATAAATTGCACAACTTTAAAACAAGCAAACAAAAAAATGTTCTTAGGTATGTTCCTCTCCAATGTCTATTCTTCAATGGAAATAAAGATGTGTGAATTGCTTTGAGAAGTTGTTTTACACTGATATGATTTAGTTGACTAAATAATCTGTACATGCACATATAAACTTCACAAATCTTCTTTTTGGTATTTAAGTACTTATTTTCCCAAATCATCTGAACCTATTCTTGTTTGTGGGCTGCCACCGTAGATAAACTGTATAGTTAGTAGATCAGTCAGACATCCTACACATCTAGCCAGACATAAGACCTTCTATGTGCAATATTAGCTTTTAAATTTAGCTTTAATTTGCCTCAGTTTGCTCAAAAAAATATAAATTCAATATATATTGATAATGATGATACAGCTGCCTCAGGCATTTAGAGCATATAGAGAAGCCAACCATGACTAACATCACATCCAAAAATTCCATAAGAAGACTATTTACCACCTAGGTGTTACAACCTACAAAACATGCAGAAGGAGTAGTGTAATTGTTTTCATGCTTTAGGCTTATTCCATTTCCAGTAAACTGAACAAAAAAAAAAAATTCAATCTAATAGGAGAGATCTTACAGAACATTAGGATTCATAACCTGCAAGCCATTTCATTACTAGCCAATACTCCTCAAATCTAGGTTGGAATAGCCCTCAATGATCATATGGGAAAGTGGCAAGATCCAGCCCTTATTTTGCATAAAATCCTCCTCCCTCCAGTTTTCTGTTCCAAGTGCATGATATGAATCCACGTACCTAGCTGCATATGTGATCACGCTGGAAATCCCAATTCCCCTTAAGGAAACAAGGAAAATACTTTGAAGCTGTACTCAGAACTGGTAAAACTTGAATTTATAGTTGTCTATAAAATCATCTACTGAGTGTTACACCAAAAAAAAAAAGGCAGCTATCAGGATTTTCAACATATGATGGCATAGCTTCCATCCAGACATTAGCAACAAAATTCACAATAATTATTTATTGCAACTGCCAAGCAGAACCAGCAATATCACTTCACCAGCAGGTTTGCAAACTGTCACGGTGAGAGCCAAGGCTGAAAGTTCTTGACTAAGGAGCACACCTGCCCATCAGAAGCATTGTTTAACCCTCTCTTCAGGGTGTAGCACAGCATGCTTCCTACTGCAGTAGGAAAGGATTCTCTAACGTAATATTCTCCATCACAAATGTATAAGCTTGCACAAATTTACTCAGAAACAGCTGCTTCTATGGTATCTTGGCATTTGTGTAAATGATTAGCAGAAATTCCACAGGGAAGGAGGTACTTTAAAGGCTTCCAGGGAGTGTGATAGGGCTCGAAGAAGAGTGAAGAGGCACAGCTGTGACAGCTGAAAGCAGGATAAGCTGCCACCGATCTGTTTCTATGCTTATCACAACACCCATTAATCAATTCCAATCACAGCAGGCCCACCAACTAAACTATACTCCACCTCTCAAAAACTGACTACTGAGCCTTGTAATCCTCCTGAGAAATTGTTCATCTGAAAAAATGTCAGAGGAACGGTGTATTATGTACTTCAGCTTTAAAAAACCCCTCCATTATTTTTGCATTTTTAAAAATCTTCTTAAAATAACCACAGGCCTTTCTTCCTGAAACTCTTCAAAATTTACCTAACTTGATTTTTCAGTGTGTAATTTTGAATTAAAAGAAAGCATTTCCCCTTCTGCTTTCTCTAAGTTGTGTCATGATGCTAACCTTAGCAAACTTAAGGTCAACAGTAGACCAATAGGTTTGTAAATTCAAGGCAGCCTAGAAGATAAATCCTTTTTCTCTAACACTTCAAATGGGTCTCTTTAAATATAACTCTCATTATGGGAAAAAAAAAATGAAACTAGAATCACATTAAAAATGAAAGAATACAGAAATACATCAACTGCACTGAATTGCACTAACTGATTCTTGCACTAAGTAGATTCTAGATGATGGTAGACTTTGGATTGTTTTTAATTCCAATTTTACTATTTCCCATTTGCATTCAAAATGACATTGAATTTGAGTTTTAACATGAGCAAAGGGGCTGAAGGGACAACACTAAACACTCTTCGTGTACCTCACCAGCTCACCTGGATATGCAAATTCTGCAGGTTTTGAAGGAACATAGTCTAATTTGTTCACTACACTTATTGCAGTAACATATGTTCTCCAGAACAACTGAGTAGGTAGTTCTGTAGTTTAATTACTTGTTCACTAGTTTTATAGCCATTAGTGCTTTTTACAGTTCCTGCATTTGTGGACTTCGGGTCCATCCTTCGCAAAACAAAGTTGCCATTTCAGAGAATATAACATCAATGACAGAAAATCAGAATGAAGGAAAATACTTCTACTCCCAAACACCTTTCCATACATTTAGAAGTTGAACTTGACTGAGATCTTTTTGAACAAGGAATGGAAGTATCTGAATGTCTGGCCTCTAGTGGTCTCTGTTACACAGAATTCAGCCCAGTGTTGACAGGCCAGAAGCTTTAAGCTCAGCTAGGCATCAAAGAAAGCATTTAACCAGCAGCCTGGCTACTTGAAGCTACCACTTGGAAGGATTAAGTGCACTTTGTCTATCTCTTAGCAATATCAGTTTAAAGCTTGGAAGGTTTTCAGAATAACCAAACAGATTTAGAAGCTGGAATCCCTTTACTATCTAGCGTGTAAATATGCACCCAAAGAACATGGCAGGCTTTGGAAAATCTCCCAGGATAATACACCCCTTCAACAGCTTTCTTCTTTATGCGGCTGTCATCATTGCAGAATTGTATTGAACCTTTTCATAAAAAGCTGTGCATTTTAATAACGCTCTGGGGTTACAAAAAGTAGGTGTCTGTTGTGACAATTGTGAAATGTTACTAACTACCAGAGAATGGCACGGGTATTTTCCAAAGACAAACGCTTGCTTCTAAACGTATGTGGTTTGCTGAGAGTTGCAATTATTTACACAACATCAACAGTTTTCTAGTTGATACACAAGCAGAAGAAAAAGCCTGGGATAATTACTGTACAACAGCACATAATATCAGAACAGCAGAATTTATACTAGTCATTCAAGGAAGCAGTTGTCCATAATTACCACTTGCAAGTTATTTTCTGAACTGTGGAATATTTCATTTCTTGAATGGGATGGTGCCAACCACCTGAGTGTCAAGAGGCCTTTCATGCTAACCTAAATTCTCTTTTTTTTACCAAAATAAAGTTCTGAGAGATCCTCTGTGTTACTTGTTATCGGGTCACAAGTTATCAGATAATAACACCTGACCTACTTTTATGTTTATAATTTAAGTTATTTTGACAAATAGGCGATTATGCTGCATGCATTGGCATTGCAGAATGGACACAGTAAACACACTGGGGAAATTCTACATTTAGAATCAAATGATAGAAGTGATATGTTATTTTTAACTACTTTTCCAGTGCTATGACAAACTTGCTAAGTACGCCAACTGCTATTTGTTTCAACACACATGACCTTCCTACCTTTTGTCATCTTCATCATACTGCACATTTAAAGATTTTTTTAAATTATTTTCCTTCCTTCACCTCCCTTCAGAACACATACAACTCATTCTTCTTCTAGATGGCATATCTAGGAACAATAGCACAATGTAAAAATGCTACCTGTATCATGTAAAGGCCCTGGTAGAATTTCCGAGTTAAATTTTCCTCCTATTTGTTTTCAGCTCTAAACTGTTTGGGACAGAGATTTCCTCTACATTTAGAAAATGGCTATCAAACAGTGAGCATTTATCCAATTCAAATTATACCAAAAATCCCCACACAAGTTCCTGATGCAGCCTCAGTGGCTTCAAACTAAAAAAGCTTCACCCTCTCGTAACTGCTGCTACAATCTAATTCTACATTTACACTAGAATAGAAGTGTCTACTTCTAATGTAAAAATAAACAAGAGGAACTGAAGGGTAAAAAATTGCTTCCAGCAGACAAAGCACAGGCTAAGAAACTACAGACAGCATCAGCCTAGGGGTCTGCATCTCATGAAGAGGGAATATAGCAACATGCTCTGAACAATGTGACATTTAAAAGTACAGAAGTAATAGAAAACAGATCAGATATGTGCACACATAAGAATGTGCTTACTCTTTAAAAAGAAAGAAAAAGCTAGCATAGAGATCTATTAAATACCAGGTCTAAAAGAATCTAACAGGAATCTAATGAATCAGTGATAAATCACTATTCTACATGAATATGCCTTTATTGACGTCTTTGGTCTTAAATAGGGCATTGGTAAGCTCTAAAAAGTGATATATATGGCTCTGATTTATGCAAACATATTCTCAAATGATGCAATCAGAAAAAATTACTGCAAAAAAAAATCATCCTATGCAATACAAAAGAGTTTTTTTACAGTCAGAGATATATTTTCAATTCTAGAATAACAAAATGTTTACTAGTACATCATCTTGTGACCATATAACCCAAACAGAAATGAGGAAAGGAACTTGTACTACCTGAATTATTAAGTTCCTATTGAAAGTGCCTGACAGATGACTCCTACCTTACAAAAGACGTAAGAAATGAAGACATTTCATGACAGGGGAACTTCTATTAAACACCCTGATACTGTGTAACTGTAAAAAGTTTCAGCATCCTGCTAAACACATGGCTTCCACATTCTAACATATAGACGAGGGAGAGAAATGTTTCAGAGTCACATTCTCCCTTTAACCTCAAAGAAATTTCTCAATTTGAGTTAACTTAAAGGTACCAGCCACAAGAATCTATTTTTGGGTTTAACTGCTTGTATGCACTGTTCAATGTTTCCAAAATACTGGGGTTTAGATGCTGTTAATCAAATCTTTAAAGGATTGTTTGTTTGTTTTCCTCTGAAAGCTCAGGCTGAGTAATCAGGGGAAACGCCAACTATTCTGTTTTACACCTCTTTGCATTTGTGAAGAACAGGTCACTGACATCTTTACTTCTCTGTGGCAGGGAATGCTGCTAAAGCCCTCTCAGTACACAGCATCTCTTGGTTAAAGCACAGAGCAGAGAACGGTCTTTATTCTCTGGCCATCACAGCCTCCCAGTACAGTGTTGCCAGTGCAATGTGTCGTAAATGTGTTTTATGTATTGTATATCTTACTGAAGTCTCATCTTTCCTAGACCACTACTGTAAACTAATAGCATGGAAGCCTAGTCCAAAGCACAGTGAAAAAGGGCCACTAAACTGAGAGATTAAAAGGCAGGTTCCGCTGGGGTTCTAGGTATTTTAAGAGCAGCCACACATGTTAATCTAACATCAATATTAAAATCCACAGATAAGCATAACTGCAGGGCTCATCTACATAATCTACATTAGCAATGCTCCTAATTTTACATAATAAAGCCTACTTTACCTATTACTATAGAGCATCCTGTCTACAGTTGGATTGTAGGTAACTCTAAGTTCCTTTACAGTGTTATAACTGTATCTATGCAAAGCAGCACTAAGTTAATAGCTAAATTCTTAAGATAATTTATACATAGACTGTTCCTTAAAGTTAAAAAATACCACCTCCACTAAGCAGATCCACCTGAAGTTAAGAAGCTATTTCTTCAATAGAAGTTGTTCATAATTAGACCACTGGTTTGCTTTGTAGCTGAGAAATAGGAACCATCTAACCTATTTGAATACTTTCTCCCTCCATCTGTTGAATAAGAAATAATTCCTCACCTTTGCAAAGCCCTTGAACCTCTACTAGATGAGAAACACTGCAGCTTTTCATGCAATTGCAGCCACAGAAACAGGATAGTTTTACGTCAACTTCATGTCATCAGAAGTTGGAGGGATCGAGCTGCAGATATTATGACACAGTTATATTGATCATCTGCAAAGAGAAATCCTGCCTTTAAATTAACTCTATAAATAAATGTACCTGCTTCAGTCTGCCTAAAACTAACCAAAAAAGCAATCCCCAGCTTTCAGAATGTCAGAATGTACGTAATACTGCCCAGCAGTTGGAAAAAAAAATCTCTTTTCTTTTTTTTCTTTTTACAGATAAGACTGCTTTACTTTTGTTGCTTTCATTCCTTATCTACTCTTAGGTTTTGTGAACCCCCTTTTCTGCATTTCAATGCCACTAAAATGCAGACAAAACAATTGTAGAAGAAACTCACGCTACTATAACAGAGTTAAAATAGCTTCTAAAGCTGTAGTCTGACTTTTTAAGCATAATAATTGACAAGTTGGATTGTTTCATGCCCATTTTTATGCTTTTATTGGAGGGGTGGGATGAGTAAATGCAGATTGCTCATTAAACAAGGCTCTCAGAATACATTCCCCTCCTCCACTATCTGATTTACAACCTCACTTTCACAAGAAGCGTAGCCAAGGCTGGAGAAAGACAAGCATAGTTTGTCTCAGAGCTTCTTAGCCATTTGGATACAGCTTGAAATTATAATGCAGAGCTGGCTAACCAACAACGCGAGTGTTTTAAACAGAGAACAAAAGAAATTACTAAACAAATAATTCTTGAGTATTAAGCTCCTCTGAAGACATTGACAGGTTTTCCTAACACCAATTCTCTCTCATTTAATTCAAATATATAGTTAAGCCTCAGTATTTCAGAAATATATGTGGGATGTTGTTAAAAACTGTTATCAAACTATATTTGTCAGAGGCAAAACTGCGTGTTTTTCTTAATAGTAACTTTAATACACTTAAAAACACTCAACTAAATGTGAAAAGTAAGTTTAGGATGGTACGTATTTTCGCAGGTAACTGCTATCTTCATTGATATAGCCACACTATTAGCTGTCATATAATTAATTCAGGGAGTAGATAAAAGTTGTTCTATAAATTATACCAATCCCTAAACGGATTTTTCTATCGAAATCTATTTTTCCATACGCGGTACGAGCGCAAACTTTTCGGTGGCGATGAGCTGCATCTCGCGCCTGGTTAGAGACGGTACCCGGCACAGCCTTGTGAAATACTTCCATCTAGTGGCTGCAACAGGAATACTACCGACTACAGAAGCAACCTGCGGCGCGGGGCGGCTCATACCTGCTTCTAGTAAAGTCTTCTAATAAAGGCTTAATAACCGCTTCAATAAAGGCTTTTCTACAAAAAGATTTCTACATGAAGTATCCATCTTATTGAAGCTACTCTTTAAGGAACACATGCTCTAACCACCAGGATTTACCTAAAATCTGAGGAAAAAAATAAATCAAAACTAGAGATATCTAATACCTTTCCAAAGGTAATTATAGTGTGACACTCATTTAAATCACTAGAGATAATATTTGAACAAAATATTTACAAACCACTACCCATGAGTTTTTCCTGATACTTCATTTTCCTCAAGTATCCATAAATCTTTATGATCACAAATTTACTTGGACTTGATTTTTAATACCCTTATTAAAGTAACTCAAAGATACCTGAAATAGTTATGTTGTCTATAGTCCTCTCTGAAGAAACTGTTTTGTCCTGTTTATCTGAGTCTTGTCCCTTTTTCACTGCAACAATCAAATTACATGAATGTTGATGAGATTCTATCAATCATATCCTATTCTAGGCACAAATACTACCATAAACATATTAAGATAACAACAACAATCATACATAAAAGAAGACAGAAAAAAGACATTCAAGAGTAACCACATCCTGTTACCTTTTGTGATTCCAAGTCCTATTAAAAAAAAAGGGGGAGGTGGGAAGCAGTCCTTCCTTAAACAGTCTCAGATTCTTCCAAAAACTAGGAAGGAGGTGAAATGCTGTCCTACAATAATATAGGAAAAAAAAACCCCAAAAACCAAAATCCCACATTAGTATGAAAGTGGAATAGTTACAAGACATATTACAGCAACAGGACTCAGCTAATCACAGTATGTTAAAGAACAAAGACTGAGAAGAAATTTCAAGTCCAAAAGTAACAACTTGAATTTGCAAAGGTGCATCAGATGTAGTCTCCTCTTCTGCCTGCAGATGCCATTACTGGGTCAAATTAAATCTAAACTGCAGCTTGGGGTCTTCTTCATCTGGAGTGCTGTGTCCAGTTCTGGGCTCCTCAGCTCAAGAGGGACAGAGAACTGCTGGAGAGAGTCCAGCACAGGGCCACCAACATGATCAGGGGACTGGAGCATCTCTCATACGAGGAAAGGCTGCACAAACTGGGGCTGTTTAGAGAAGAGGAGACTGAGGGGGANCTTCCAACCCTGCCATTTGTGGTGGTTTAGCCTGATGTCCAGTCAGTCATAGTATCACTCCCCCTCCTAAACTGTACAGGAGAGAGACAAATATAACTGCTTGTGAGTTAAGGACGGAGAGATCACTCAGCAATTAGCATCATGTGCAAAACTGACTCAACTTAGGGAGAAAAAGGTTTGATTTATTAAAGAAACAATAAGAGCAGAGAGATGAGAAATAAAACCATCTTAAAAACACCTGCTCCCACCCTTTCTCTTCCCAAGACTCCCTTTCCTCCCTCCCAGCAGCACAGGGCATGGGGTTTGGAGGTTGCAGTCAGTTCATTACAGATGGACTTTGCCGCTGCATCTTCTCAGGGGGAGGCCTCCTCACATTTCCCACTTCTACACTGTGGGGTCCTTCTCATGGGAAACAATCCCTTACCAACTTCTCCAGTGTGGGTCCTTCCCATGGGCCTCAGCTCCTCATGAACTGCTCCGGCATGGGCCCTCCCACGGGGGCAGCTCCTCACACATTGCCTTAGCTTGGGTCATCCACCAGAACAGTCCTTCAGCTACTGACTGCTCCAGCCTGGGTCCCTCACAGGGTCACAAGTCCTGCCAGCAAACCTGCTCCAGCATGGGCACCTCCCTCATGAACTCCCAGGTCCTGCCAGGAACTTGCTCCAGGATGAACTTCTTACAGAGTCACAGCCTCCTCCAAGCATCCACTCGCTCCAGTGTGGGCTCCTTCATGGGCTGCCAGTGGATCTCTTCTTCCCAGTGACCTCCATGGACTGCAGGGGGACAAGCTGCTTCACCATGGTCCTCACTACATATCACAGGGGAGCCTTCTTTCCAGTGCCTAGGCACCCTCCTCCCCCTCCTTCTCCACTGACCTTGGATGTTTTCACATTCTCTCTCCCTGTTGCTGCTGCACTTTTGCAACTGCGCCACAACTCAAATACGTTATTCACAGAGGCGTTACCTCCATCACTGTGGAGGTTCACTACACCATTCTATGATTCTATGATAGAGTTCTCATGAGTCAGTGAGTGCTGTAATAGTTTGTCTTTTTCATATAACATGTCTTAAGGTGGGCTTTGTTTGAAGGATTCTCAATCTGGTGTTTGCATTACAAAAACATGCTTCCTCCCAGGACTGTTGCCTTTACTTGAAATAAAGATGTTTCCTGATCAGAGATAAAAATGAACACTTTAGTTCCTGGTCACAGGAACTGGTTCCATGGCTTTAGCAATCTCCACAACAGAAATAAATTTACATGATACTTTTGTGCAGCAGTTTACCTCATGTACTAATGATGAATGACGTTAAAATGTCTAGTTTTAATCTTATTCTCCTATAGTTAAATAAACAGAGGTTGAGTTGTAAAAAGCAGTAAAGCAACAGATCAATACTCTCGGAATAATTTTGTATTTTCTTTTATCCAACACTGTTTTCAAATCAACTAACTAACTTGAACTTACTTCTATTATTAAGATAATTTATTTAATCGGGTTGTATTATTTTTAGTTTTGTATTTTCAAATGAAACTAGGTTGCAAAAGTCTGAATACTTTCCCATTTCATATTGAAAACTAAGTCCACCTCTTTTTCTTTTATGTTAATCAATAAAATCCATTGGTCAAGTAGATACAGTTCTAACTACTTTTTACCTGAAAGCTTACCAATGAACTTTTTACAAGGGAATAAAAGAGGATGTTGAAGGAAACAAAACCAACCTTAAAATACAAGAACACAACAACCAACCCATAAACATCAATACATATAAGAAAGTAAAGCCATTATAACTTCAGTAAACAATACATCCCATCCAGCTATCTAAACGTTTCTAAACTGTGATGGCTGTTCTTGTTCAAGTTCAAAGTTCATAATAAGGGAATGAACCAGTGAGTTCAATTCATTCATGTTCATAAAAGGCTTGGGTGTCTTCTGGAGAGTCTTGTTTGCAGAAGCAGATGACAAGGCAAATAAACTAAAACAGTTCTTAAAATATTCAGCTGTGACACAAATGTTATCTGCAAAGCTCCTGAGATGGCTTGTGTTTCTGTATGACCCTACGAAAGACAAAAGTAGGATGAATCAAATGTAGGATTTTTCAAAGACAGACCAAGCAGCCCTCCCTCCCTCTTGCTTTACAGGTCTCCTGTAGTCCACAGGTTATTATCAAGACAAGTAATAACACATATAACTACCTTGTAACATAGAAGAAACAATTTGACAGACTTCAGACAGGCACTGCTCCAATTCGAAGTATTTTGCAGCAATGTTAGCGCTTTTCCTTATTTCCTGATATAGAGACTCTTCCTGTAATTGATGTACTACTTCTTTCTGTATAGCAAAGAACTATTTAAAAAGAAACAAACTGATCACCATATATTAACTACTACACATGCCTATTAAGCCACATCAAATAGACTAATGCTGAAACACAAAGTGAAAGTGATGCCAAGTCACAAAACATAAGACAGTGCTGAAACAAGTGTAGGTGGTTGACGGGGGGGGGGGGAAAAAAAGCAGCAAGTGTAACTGTAACAAGCAGAAAAAGGTTTGGCTCCTAGAAGATTGTATTAAAAATGATGATAAATTATTTAATCTAATAGCTATGGCTACAAATCATTGCAGTAGTGATAACACTATTACACTAGCATTATGCAACCTGAGGCTTTCTTAAAAGAAAACAAAACAGGTGGTTAGGCTGTTCATGATGAGTACAAAAAGAAGGAAGACACAAACATCTCCAGAAATACTTCAGCAAAGTACTGCAGTAAAATTAAAATCAATTAGCTCTAAGTGGAGATGCAGGAAAGGCAGAACAGTTAGTGTTCCAAAAGTGTTATCATGTAGTTGTAAAAATGCAGAGGATACTTTCAATCCTTCTTTATTGAGTGCATCCTTTAAATTTAAAACCCAGACTCTGAGCACACACTTTGTGAAACATTTCTCTTACCTTTCTGCAATAAGAGATGTTATTTTCAAGGAATCTGGCTAATGCCATAACATTATCCTTGAGTTGGTTTTGAATCTGCAAAGAAACTTATTAAATCATACCTTTCACTCAAGACAAAGTAAAAGTATGTTAATATTTTAGAAGACCACAATAAACACTGGCATGCTAATGAGAAAAATCCTCAAATGTCATGTTTTCTGCAACACATGCACTTTTTCAATCCCAATTGTTAACTGGTGTGTACGCACTCTTCTGTTTACTATGAAGTAGTAGGAGTCTCTCTTCTTAAAACTACAAGAAGAGTTAAGCTGATGTCTTACTATGAAAGATAAAAGCTTCCCATTAATTCCTTTTAGTACTACAATAAATTTGGAGGATGACAGGATCAACTCGTTAATACAGATATTACACTGTAACTTCCCTATAAAGTGTTATAAAGATGTCACCCAAATTAAAATACCACTTCTGCTTATCACTCTGAAAAGTATTTAAAGGTCAGCTCTACTTTCAGTGAGAGAGATGATGTCAAGGAGGGCCTTTCTGGCTTCTGTGCTAGTAAACAGCTCCTTGAACCAACATTTTCCCCGTGAAGTGCACAAATCATGGAAGTGCTTCAGTGAGTCCCAAGTGTTGAGAACGTGAGAAGATTAGTTCTTAAAAGGTAACACTAACGATTTTACTATTTAGATAGTGTGCTGTTTTGAGACTAGGACTGTAAGAATAATCTATGACAAAATGAAGTCTTCAAACTTTATAATAATATTCCTTACAGTGAGTGTAGTAACAGTAAGGGTCATTACTATTATCAATATAAAATAACAAGTTACTTTGCAGATAGCAACAATCAATTACCTCTACGATACAGTAGTAGGTTTTAATTCTGCTTTCATCTCACCTCATTCCGTGGATATTGTTTGGCAAGTTCTTTCTGCACCATTCTGACTTTGTCCTGTACAGTATCAATAAGAAACTCCAGCCCTGAGCCTACTCCATCCCAAACAGCAAGTACAAAGTCCTTTGAAAATAAAAGTTCAAAACTTAATGATTAAAGGAACTGGTATGGCCTTGAATTAAAACTGAATTTCTATAATTTCATTAAGCAACTTGTTCACTGCAAGTCTGTCCAGCAACACATCGTTCCAGCAACACACTTTAACCTCCTTTTTCCAGCTGTCTTCAGATTTCTGAAGATTTGATGTGGTATGTAAGCAAATAGTATTTACATAAACATTGAATTTCAGTGAAATAGGGAAACTTGTACGAACTCAGTGTACATATAACCATAAAAGTACAGGATTCCTTTCTGCTTATGGGAAGTTACATCGATTTAAAGTGTGGGTTTTGAAAGAAAAAAAATTCAAGGGCATTAACACAGATGCATTTTCACCATAGGAATGAAGTATTAGATTGATTGAATTAATTGTTTTCAGAGTTTATCAAATCATCCTGTGTAATCATTTGCTTCTGACCACAACTCCTGAAAATAAACATGGTGTCAACATTCAAGTTATTATTTCTAATCACTATTTCTAATAAACATTTTTTCACCTGTAGACTAGTTGCAGGAACATTGCTGTCCTCATAAAATAAAATTTCAGCTCTTGTGAGTACTGTCAAGTATCCTATGTACTGCATTGTTCGTTTTACTATTTGGTTAACTTTGTCCCGTGCTTCTGTCACCATCGAGGATATATCTGAAGAACATCCCTGAGAAATAAAAGTGTGTCATTTGCTGAAGCTAGGAAACATCTCTGGTCAAAGAGCACACACTTTCTGTCAGGCAAGACTTTGTAGCATACAACTTAAGCATTTTCAGGCTTACATTTTCCTACTTCCAATGGCTTATCAACTGTAGCTAAAAGACCACACCTTGCAACCACAGGGAATGGTATCATTATACATGAGTTGAAACAATTACCCTTGTTCATGCTACAACCTTTTGTGGAGCGATATTTACTGGCCACAGGCTTATGAGTTAATAAGTAGGAGCACTTTACAATCTAAACTAGCATTTGTTCTGGTCACTGCATGTTTTATTTTCCTCTTTTATGTATAAGAACCTTGGCTATCATCACCTTGGCCTGGGCACACAGAAGTCCACATTACTTTGAACTAGCATACACGAGTTTATCCAGTAAATATGCTCCCTTTGCTGTCCATCTTCTTTAGATGTGTCCATTTGTCATGGCATACTTTTGGTATTTAAGTGGTTTTAGCAAGTCTGTAGTAAATAGTGCATTAATGCATACAATTTGTCCACACACAGGTGTATTCTTGAGTATACTTTACCTGAAACAGTAACTGCAAATAACCTCCCAAGTTCTTTACTTCCTGTTTTATTTCTTCATTAACTTTCGTAGATCTAGGGCACTTTTGGACATTGCTGAGCCAGAACTTGGTTAGAACAACAAGCCGGTCAAAAGCAGAGATAATTCTGATGCTGTAGGCTTGAGCAGCACGATCAAGAGAGAAAACTACAAAAGAGAGAGATCTATCAGAATGTCTCCTTTGCAAATGAAAGTAGGAATGTTAATTCTTCTGATGGGCAGACAAAAGAATGATTGTGCATCCAAAAGACAAGTCACCACTAATGTTTAAACAGTTATGAAAACAACTTACAGTTCTCTTGACATTCTTCATCTTGCTGTTCATAGGCTTTTGAAATGGCAGACACTCCAGAGACAATCATAAACAAATTAGTCAGGAGACTACCTGCTATATTCCCTCCTCCTTCATGATTCTGATCCAGTGAATCTACAGCTAAACTCATGGATTCTTTGCAAATTCCAAGAATACAGGACGCAGAAAAGCTTGGGCACATGCTGGACTTACTCTGGGAACCTGTGAGATGTAAAAGCAAAACATACATGCAAGAAACTCTTCATAGGAGCAAGCAGTCAGCATATCTTGAACTAATATTTTATATTGCTGCTTCAGCAATGTTCAACTACTAAAGACACCAAGTCAGAAAAAAAGTGTATACAATGTTCTAACTAGTTTCTAGGTTCAATTAGTACAAAGACAAATCTGATAAGCGAAATTCTTTAATGTGAATCCAGCTGTTTCGACAGTAAGGCTTACAGAGAAACAGAAAATAAGGAAACTCAGACTACCTAAAAGAACTAAATACATACAAATATTTTGAAGACTGGAGAATCTAGTATTTCAGCCAAAAAAAAAAAAAGTTTAGAAAACCTGACAAAAAAGCTTGGGGAAACCTCAGTAGCTGAGTGAACAGCAACAGCTCAAACAAATCTCCAGATTATTATATCAGGATTCAGCCTTTGGCCATTTCATAGAGCTATCATCTTTCTGCAGTTAACTGGCACGGTTATGTAATGTTTTAGGTAACTTTCTCAAGTAAGGGTAATTACATGCTGGTCAGGAAGTCTTTACCCTAAGTCTAACGAATAACACCCTACTGTTAAGAGCTTGGCATTATAGTCTTCACAATATCACAGATAGGACTTGTTTCATTTTGCCTTCTAACTCACCCTTTTATAAACAATTATTAGAAGTGCAGATGTTTTATGTATCTTGTAGTTTCAAGTCCTTTGTATGAAATGAAATGTGTTCTGCTGTATAATAAGTACCTGATATATCAGGAGCCTGTATATTGCTAACTGGTTGCAATTTCACCTCAGACAAACATTCAGAAACTCTCTTGATCTTCATGAAACTTCTACTTCTAGAAAAGGATGATAAGAGTAAAAACAGTAAAAAACTTTATGAATCTCTTTCCCCATATCCACTGAAAGTTGAACGAATATTAATAGACATCAGGCAAACAAAACGAACATCAACTAGTAACAGATCTTGTTAACAGAACCTAAAACAGAGTGAAAGCAAGACAACACAGCCCATAAGATCCTACTTACTTTCTTCAGGCTTTTACTACTATAGTAGGATCTTCATTCCATATTCCCATTTTTAAGCTAGTAGTTTATTACTGGATAATTATATAGAATTTGAGACAAAAGCATGTCTTCTCTACCTATTTGGACCACAGAAATCAGACATGCTAGCATTGTTTGATCTTGTTTGCTGGACAGAATGGATTGCTTTGGAGAGCCAGATAGGAGGGTTTTCTCTCTTGGTAGAAGGAAGACACTCTGTGAAATTCTCCATTATCAGTGACACAAGCTGACTTTGCTTCTCTGGCCTGGCTCTGGGTGTTTAGCTGCCAGTGCACAAGGCCAGCTCTCAGTAAAAGAATTGAGAAGCCTCAGACAGATTTGAAACTGTTCAAGAAATATCTAGAAGGAAACTCAGCAGGGTCTCTCAGTTTCTCTTCGAGCTATGTTTAAGATAAGCCTCCTGCTTGACTTACTTTGCAGTTGTGTAACTATGCCTGTCCCTGGCCCTGAACTGCTCTTCCCTTTTGGAATGGCCAGTCCTTTATGCTCCATGACATTACATATCACAAGCATCAAATCTTGAACTATCACTTGGAGTTGTATTTCTTTCACCAGTATGCGTGACTGACATCAGTTAACCACTGCCGATGCAGCAATGTTGATTTATCCTTTTCCCAGTGCCTTTTCGTGTTCAATTCTGCTTCTACTGCTGCATTTTTTAGAATAGAAAGAATAAACCCAAATACGCTTCTGAGATTCAAGAGCACACCTTATAACACTGCCTAGACCACAGCATCAAAGAAAAGTATTCAAACACTACTCTATCACTAAAACATCATTTGGACTGCTGTTTCATCTGCCAATCTGCTTTAGTGTGTATGTAACTGTTATTACTAACACACTATGTGCCAACACGTGTTCTGTAAGTGAAGGTAGTAAAGCATAATAAGGTTACAGATCTAGTTTAAACTTTCCTCTCTCTTCACATATAAGTTTTAATTTCATTTGCAAGTTAGACATTATCATAAGGTAAAAGAATCATTAATAAATAAAAGACTATGCTAATGGCACAGAAGTATGTTTAGATAATTACACATTTTTTTTGCTTCAAGTGTAGATGAGGGAGTTACAATTAAGCATCACCTTCTTCTGGAAAGAGAGGAGACTGAGGCATCTGAAAGGTCAGGTTCCCATTCATCAGCAGGGTCATAAAATACATCAGCAGCTTCATTGCTATCATTACTCTGAAAAAAACAAAGAAAATACAGGGGAACATGACAGAAAATATACAGAGCTTGGAATGCAAAGAGTCTAGATGACCACAAGAATCACATATTCAAGCATAGAACAAATTTATACAAGTTGTTCTCTTGATCTTAAACCTGATCTTTTTTTTGGTATTAATCGAAAGCTCTCCAGATTAGTGCAGCATAAAATACAAGCTTATTATGGTTCTCCTGGATTGCACTGGATCCTTCCTTCATGATAACCAGCTGTCTCATCTCCATGAATTTTCCTTCCTTTATCATACATTATTTCACTGCAGCCTAAATCAACTTTCAATTTGTTTAGCAGAAACCAAGCCAATAACTAAAACACAATTATCAGCCTTTGAGATTGGAAAAGCCTGAAATATTCTATCACCACTGAAAAAAAGAAAGTACTTTAAGGGCCACCAGATCTGAGAGATCTTCTATTGTTTGATTTTTTGAGGATTTTACCCCCAAGCAGTCATCAGCTCTAAAAATAGAGAAAAAAAATTGCAATGGAATGCAATAAAACAGTCTGTTCACATGGAGTCAATAAAGATAAATGATAAGCTTAATTCTTATGACATTAAAATATCATTCTCCCAGCAAATAAGAGCTGATACTGTAATTTTATCTGTATTCAATAATTTGGAATCATTGTCTACTTTTACATGATTAAAAAAAGTTTTTAGCTGATGGCTACAGGGGCTTTTTTGAATACAGAGTAAAATGTAGATGCTGTTCCCACTTCTATTTTACATTCTCCTCTTGGATACAAAAAGATGGCATGATGTGTGATGAACTACTGCACATTTAGAGCAGTGCAGTCCAAAAATACCCAGTTTGTCTGATTAAAAGGTATTAGGAAACGGGATTAATGTACACCTTAAATTATAGTTTATTAAACAAAAATGATGCAAAATGCCTTCCAACAAAGAACCTAAGGCAAATCAAGGCAAAAGCCACCAGCAACAATTTAAATGACCAGAACTAAAACAAAACAAAGCAAGCCACACAATACCAAAAAGTTACTTTTTTGAGTATCTCTTAATCAAGTTTTCCTCAAACAGATAAACAATTGAACAACCAAATGGATCATAAAGCAGTCCCTGGGCTTACTTTCTGTTCTGTACACAAACAACTTGAATAAAGTAATGGATTTCTATTGTCCTTTTTCTGTGTAACAGACAATTTCATATCCATGTATCTTGGTGTTTACGATCACATGAAAACACAAAAAAACCACACAAGACTTTCCTCCTGTGTGGATTATCAAAAAGTCTTATCTTTGGCAAAATATCACTGATGCTCAGTGTTTTTAATTCAGTTGTTACTGACCTTGTAGACTTCTCTCATTGCTTCTAGTTTGTATTGAAATTTCTGTAGGCTCCAGAAAGTTGTTATTCCCAGTTTGATGTTACGAACCTGCACCTGCACAGAAGACACTTCTCCTGGTTTGTCACTACTTTTGTCGTGTCTAAGAATGTGGAAAAGATTTTTGTAAAAGAAATGATGACAATTCAAGATGAAAAACATTACTCACTGCAAAAATAGATGAGATACTTGTAGGTGGGATTATACAAATAATAGGAATGATATTACAAAGATAGAATTTACTTGAGACATGTGCCTCAAAACAAACGTTAGTGCAGCCATTAAAACTCTTATTTAAAGGAAAAAGGGAATCTCAGTATTCAGAGATAGGAGCACATACTAGCACACAAATCCCTCTGTCAAGAAGCTAACCGAACAAATACATGGAAGAATTCTATTGTCAAAGCTCGTTAAAGATGTGAAAATAACATCTGAAAAATACAGTAACGTATACACTTTCCAAGAAGTCCAAGCTGATTGCACTTACTGCAGCACTTTCTTGAAATCATACTGTTTCCTCAGCACTGATATATCCCTGCTTACATTAAGAACACCTGACCAATATGCAGGTCCATTTCAAGAACACTCTCCAGCTACCACTAGAAAAAGGCATTGTATAGCAAAAAACGTGGTGCAAAACAACTGGTTTACTCCCTCAACTTTCATAACCATTAGTATGTTCTAAGGCTTTCACTTGGAACTACCTCTGTGGAGCTCCAGGGACCTGAACACCTGACACATATTCACTGGCACATATCTCCCCACTTAGCTTTGTCCAAAAGGAATGCAGTCAATGTGCTTTAGGGCTACTTTAATATGTGAATCAAAGAAAGATGGGCACGGGCATGAGAAGATTCACCTTCAAAGCACACTCCATCTAAAATTAAATGTCTGCAGGTACACCTTTAAAGTCTTGATCTAAAATTCCAATTCGAAATTCACATTTCAAACTAACAAGGCTAAACTACACACTTAGCTGAAGCTAGTTTAGAAAGTAATTTGTGTTTAATTTCTCAAAATGGTTAAAAACAGACAGCTGAGTGCACATGCAGAACCTGCCTCCAATTATAGACATAAAAATATTGCATATACAAGTATATTTTACATATAAATCTCCTTATAATTAGCTCGTATACTCACCTGTAGAAAACAGTGTTTTTCCCTAATTCATTACTAATGGTGTTGGCCTCTTTGATCATCACAGATAGCTTCAGAGAACTCCAGTTCGGTGAAACTAATAAAGAATATAAAACATATTGATAAAGTGGGTCAAATCATGTAATGCATTAACATTAGGGATAAAAAAAGGGGGGAAAAAGAAATAACAACTATACAATTTAAATGGAATTTTGCCAACGACAGTTCTACGAACTCTCACCACGCTGGGACAAAGCCACACACGTCCCCAGTCAAGACAACCCTTTAGAAAACGTAAAAGGTACCTCAAAAATAGAACTAGAACACCAGATACTATATAATCTTCTCAGATATGAAGCTAAAGTGACTCCATTCTGTTATTCCAGTTTCCTTGGAGTTACCACATAACTAGTTCAGCCAGATGAGGGAAGGACTTCATAGGGTAATTATATACATGTACCCACCTAACACCCTGAGCATGACAGAAGCACAGTGTTCAGCTGTCAGATATATACAGCTTCTGAACTGAAAGGATCATGGCAGCCAAATGTCCTTCTTGGTCAGGATTGTTAAGAGAAGTGGGAAGAACAAAAAAAGCTCCTGGATCCACCTCCATTAAATCCAAGCCCACCAAGTGAGACATAAGTCAGCACTGCCTTCACAAAGTGATGTGTATACATACTAGGCATAGTTTTATTCCCACTTCCACGATTCTTCTGAAGGGTGTGTATTTCCTCAGCAATCTTCTGCTTCTCAGCTTCCAGAGCTTCAAGTATCTTTGCATGACGAATGCTGTGATCTTCTAGAGCCTGGGGTGGGAGAAGGACAACAAAATAGAAAAAAAACCTCCAACATTCAAAACAATGTTATTTATTGAAGTAAAAATGTTGTGTTGATGTCATTTTGAAGGCTCTCAGAACAGAATTAAATTTATATTGGACACATGCTACATTGATAGAAAATCCTTCATCTTCAAATTGACAGTTTTCTGGTTTTGCTTAAAAGTCATTATGCCAAAAAGTGGAATTAAAAATAAACATCTTGTAAATACTAGGTCATATTTGTTGCAGTAGTCAGATACATGTGAACATCAGACAAAAAACAGCAATTAAATTAGTGCCTGAAGTAACAACTTTTGGCAGTGGCAACGATCACTAAAAGTCTGGTACATGACTAGAACTGTCCACATTATACAAGAAATAAGCTCAGCGTTAGTTTATCCCAACATTTAAATATGAAATCGTATAGTGTAAACAAAGCATCTGGTTTTTTGCATAAAATCATGTAAAAGAACAATATTCCTGAAATATTTCTTTTACAATGATTTTTTTCAAAAGCCCAGCCAAAGAAAGAGCTCAACACAAACAAACAAATGACAGTTCATCACCTCTAAAGCTTGGTGATTTGTTGTTACCTGCTTGGTAGCCATGGTCTCCATTTCTAAACGTTTCTTACTGAAATGTAGTTCTAGCTCAAGATTTTGCTTTTCCTTCTTCAATTCCTGTATTTTGGTCGCAGCTTTTTGGTTATTCAATTCTTGAATTTGTTTCTTACGAGATTCTTCTCTCTAATATAAAAAAAGGAGAGACAAGAGAAGATGTATCACTTCTACAGCTCTTCTGACTCATCCCTTAGGCAGATATTAAGGCTTAGCTTCACTTCAACACATTGAAAACGTGCAGGCTCTCTGAACTACTCAGCCCAGAGCCAGCAATCAAGAGGTTTTACTCCATTTCACAGGCATCACATTATGTCTTCTATAGCACATTTTAAAAATAAGATGCTCCATCACTACTACCGTTTTACATCACGTTCTGTTCTATGTCAGCTTACACACATTGAAACAGTATTGAAATGACTAACAAAGTAGCATGGAAGCTTGGGAGAAAAATAGAAGTCATTAACTAACATGTAGTGGTATTTTAGAAGTTTCAGAGGGTAAGTTAAGGTTTTGAAGGGATTTTACCTCCCATACAAAAAGTTACACCATCAAAATTCACACTGGATTAACATTTTGTCTCGTCACCAATTCTATAAACCAAAACCCTTAAAATTATTTGGAATGGGATAGCTACTTCACAACTTCTCCTGTTAGTAAGGCTGATTTTTTTCAATAATAAAACAGTCCCTGCAACACTGTTACAACATGCAAGACACAAAAAAAGCAAACAAGAAGCCAAAACAATAGCCTCATACTGCAGCTTCTGTAGTATTTTATTGATATAGTTTATGTAACGGTGCAATGCAACTTACCACCTCTGCTTCCAGTGACTTTATTTTCCTTTCATAAGCTTCTTTTTGTGAGCTCAGTTCTTGCTGAACCATTTCTTTTGCAATTTGGACACTTTGCATCATTTCTTCCTTGGCTTTGAGTCGTGCCTCTGCAATTTCTGATTCAAGCCTGCAAGTATCATACATGTAGAAACCTGGCTTTAAACTCTTACAGGCTGCCTGAAGATTATAATTTCTCCTTTTATCGTGACAATAATATTCAATTTTAACAGTAAAAATATGAGGGTCTAGTTTTGGGGTGGTTTTGCGGGGGGTTTTTAAACCAACTTTTATACTTTATCTAGATATTTTATAGAGGAAATGAAGAAACTAGTGAAGATGGGAGACAATCCACAAGTTTAAGTCAACTTGATATTCTCATTTATTACTCACCTTTCACAAAATTAAGAACTGTAATAGAAACTCACTAAATCACATTAACATTCAGAAAAGTGAGTTGAAAATCAGTAAATCTTGTGGTTTAATGATCCCCAGGAACAAGCAAGCACAAATAACGCTTCACTGTCTCTCCATTACAGACAACTAAACTTGTAACTTCAGGTTCTTCTCATATTTCTAAGGCATTTGCTTTTCAGCCTTTAAATCTCTCTAAAAAAACAGAAGTCTTTGTTGGACTCATTATGTGCTTGAGAGACATGTAACTGAAGAGATACCTTACTTGGAACTCTTGAGCTCAGTGTTTCTTCAATAGCAATCTACATTCCTGTCCACTGCACTAGATTGTGCTGATCACCTCTCAGAGGTACACATTTGTTCCAGCTAAGTCCAGGACTTCCATTTCCATTATAAATGTAGTTAATAAACTTGTTATTTTCTAACTTGCCCTTATTGTGAAATAAATAATGATCTTAAGCCTCTTTTTTCTTATGCTTACTGTATGGTTGCTTTAACAAGCAAGCTCATTTTTAGAACAAAAAGATGCAATACTTACTGTGTTCTCTGTGCAATAAGCAGCTCATCCTTTGCAAACTCAAAATCTTTCGGACCGTCACGCGAAAACATACTCCCACAAGGTAACCTTTTTACTTTCCGAACTTCTACTGGATGATTAAACCTGAAATAATGGTCTCCCCCAAGGATTACTCGATCACCCTATTGGCAAACGGAAAGAGAAAGTTTGTTTCATAGCTTAGACATATAAGCAAATTTACAGGGCATAAAATATAATAGACAGGGCTAGAAATCAAATAGAAAGAGACAAGTATTTACTGTTTCCCAGACTTCTAAGAAAATTGTAGTCTGAAGGTGTAATATTAATAGACCAAAGAAATCCACACATGCACATATTACTGCTACCAAATCAATTACTTACATGATGCAGAATTGTTGGGTCTGAAATGCATTTCCCATTTACATATGTTTTTGCTTCTCTCACTGGAATAATACTCACTTGCCCAACAGTATTTTTTATAACACTGAAAAGAAGAAATATTTGCAATATCAGCAGCTCATGTTAGTTGAAAATGGCGTTTCTTTATAGACTAAAATTTATGCTTTAGAGTGTCTTGTTACTGTTTTTCCAGACGTGGACTGTCTTCGTACTATTTAGTTACGATATATGTAATTAATGAGTGACAACCCATATTTTGGAAGAGAACTGATATTTATTAGAAGAATCCACTGACAAAAAGTTACTACAATACCCTGTCATCAGAGTATTTCTTTGATAATGTCTCATTTCCTCAACATGCTCACACATTTCATATCTCTAAGGAATTGATTTAATAGTTTTCATACAGCATTTTATCCAGGATCAGTAGTATGAAGCACACTTCAAACACTATTTCTGCAATACAGCCAAGCTGCACTTTGTTTTCAGTTTTAACTGTCATGGCATTTTTGTTTTCTGCTGAAAATAATGTAATAGAAATAATCACACAGCATCATTTGATCAGGGCCTTCTCCAGCATTTCTGGCTAGATGGACAATTTTGCTACGCAAATGAAATGAAGAAATTAAACTACCTTAGCTAATAGATGTCTAGAGAGAACTCAGAGAAGCTACCAGTTTCCTGGTTTAGAAAACCATATTTTGATGCTGCCAGAAGGAACAATTACTCCAAAAGAAAGGGAAGGGTGAGAAGGAATGTTTCCTGCTCTCACTTCAAGTACAAAAACAACACCACATACCAATGGTCATCAGCAATTAGCACCCCAGAAAGCTGGATGTCGTGTTTGGAATTTGGTGTGTATCTTCCAACTGTAGTTTCTCCTTCTTTGATCATATATAACAGCACCTCAGAAAGCTGAGGATCTTCATTGAGATTCACAAGGTTTGGTAGATGATTGTCCATTTTGAATGCAATTCCTGCTTTCTAGATAAAAGAGAACTCTGAATAAAAAGGCAATTTACTTTGTGCATTCAAATAGCTATACTTAATTTTTTTAGTAAAACATCGTAGGCTGTTGAAAGACTAACATTAAGGAAACCAGACCTTACAACTAGTTTAATTCTTCAGCAAGGCCTGCCAATGTTACTTTTTCTGTAAGTGAACAGAAGGAAGAATATGTACCTGCAATTCTTGTATATCTTGTAATTTCCTTTTTTCTGCTTGTTCAAATTTTTCTCTCCAGACCCTTCATAAAACAAGAGGAAAAGAACACAATATATTAGGAAAAATAGAAGAAAAATATACATTTTATCATTTCTGTTTTAATAAGACATTAATGACTGCCCAACCTTTGCATTTCTGCCACGTCCATCTCCTGATAGTGCAATTTCATCCTGAGAGATGCTATTTCCTGCAAATAATGTCTGCATTTTTCAGGATCAGTGTTCTGGGCACTTTTCTGAGCTGCCTTCAGTTTTTCAATTTCAGCTTTCAATTCTGCATTAGACAAACCAGACATACAGCACACAGAAAAATGAAGATAAAATAGGGTTTAGATATTTGAGTATGATACTAGAAAACTCAACTTGTTATTTAATTAAAAATTAAATGACTTTGCCCATTCCAGTGTAGCCTCAGATATCACCTGGCAAGAAAAAGCTCACAAAGAAAAATAACATTGAAAAGATATCCTAGATGGTGTTAGCCTAGTTGCCAAGGGGTCAGTAACAGCTCTTACAGAGTAATAAACTCACCTACAAACAAAAAACCCTTAAAGACTGCAGATGTCAGCCTCACCTTTGATTATTCTGACATTCACATCTTCATTTACTTTAGCAGTGTTGATAATTGAACAAGCTTGTTTTGCATATCGAAGAGTGCTGAGTGTTTCTTCTGTACTGCTTGCAGCTGGGCTTACTGTGGCAATCATAGCTGTTTGTGAATTTCCACCAAGACTTTCCTTTAACAACCTTCATTTGACAGGAGAGTAGAAGTTAATCCCCAGCCCCCACATGGAAAGATAAAATAAAATTAAAAAAATAATAGTCAAACTTTGCCATCTGAATAGATTAAACAAAATCCCTAGGTTCTTGTGACTTATTTGAGTGTGTTAGCTACTTAGAATACAAGCCAAGGTCCTCTTTTTTCTGTACTTGATGTAATAGGATAAATTCTTCCTTCCATAAGTCATTTAAGAGAGAGAGAGAGCAAGAGAGGGGAAAGAGGGGAAGTGATGCATCCTGAACAGAAGAAGAATCCACGATCTGAGTAACCCTTGAGTTCTATACAAGGAGTTCTGAAGTGCACTTACCAAGTAAGGACAGACTCCCGGTAAGGAATGAAAGTTTTCTTTCCTTTTTGATATTGTTTAGAGAGTGCAGAAATAACTTTTCCAAGAGTTAACAGTGATTTATTGATACTTGCACCCTCCTACAGAAAGGAAAAACAAAAATAATGACAATGAAGTTCTATATTCTTGTGGGATGTTATTGACTGTGCTGTGGATTTAATTGTGCTTATTCCATGTATGCTACAGTTATGTCACTTTAAATGTCACCACTGATAAAAACAGTGAGATGAAGAAATACCCTAGGTGATCTTCATTTGGAAGGAACAGAGTCCCTGGCTTTAAAATAAGGAGTATTAAGAAACACTAAGCTTATGAAGGTAACTTGAAAGCAAGTCTCTTAATTATAAACAATTAATTAAAAACCCCCCAAGACCCAACTCCATGCAATAACCAATTCATGATTTGTGAAGTTAGGTGGACAGTTGCTCCCCCATTCCTTCTAAAGGATCATTAAGCCTGCGCAGCATGGAGACTGCTGCCAAGACCTGGCCTACCATACTGCACAGGCAACCTCACTAGCAAAACACTGTGCAATATTTATAAGGACTATGCTTCTTTGTTCCTGCTCAAGAGTTCTCTTAGGCAGGAGTGCTTTGAGGTTTAGAAGTACTGTCTGGAGTCACTCCTTTTCCAAAGATTTGCCATCTCAGTTTACCTTCAGCCTTTCTCCAGTAGTCTGAGCTGTTGAGCAGCATTCACTGCCAGCTAGATCAATTAGATTTATGTGACTGGTAAGGCTTCGATCACATTGTTCCTCATCCACAAATTCTGCCTGGAAGAGAGGAAGATGCTTGCATTTGAACCCAAAGAAGAACTGAGGGCAGGCAGAAATCTGACAGCCTGCAAACTTTAAATACATTTTTTGAAAAAAATGACATTTCCATTTGCTTTTTGACAAGGTACCTTTATGTACATCCCTTGAAGGAGACCAAGTTCAGACTTTTAAACCCAATACAAATAGCTCATTTTTTAATAACTGCAGAAGCATAAACTGGAAACACAACAGCTTAGCAAACTATGGGTTTGGGTCTGAAGTTGGACTATTGTGGCTGTTCAATAATCACAGAAATTAGTTTGTTATTACTGATTTAAACCAACAAAGATCAACTAAATAGTCAATGCAAAAACTCTCAGGACTAGTTCTAGTAGTAAAAAGAAATAATCTAGTGGCGAGAACAGTGAGAGGAAGAAGGAGAAGTTTAGGAAATTGGGACAAAAAAATTAAACCAACCAAGAACAAAAAAAAAAAACGAGCCAAGAAGTTAATTGTGAATGGAGAAAATGGTCAGTCTGTAGATTTCTGAGAAGCTCTACCTATTTCACTTCTTTCAAACTCATCTTTAAGTCAGGATTTTCTCTTACACATCTGTAAATCAGGGGAGGAGTTGTAGTCCCAACATCTTGGAGACACATCGGTGAGAAAGGCATCCTGAAGCAAGGAAGCATTTACTCAGTGAACTCTGTTGAAGCTTAGCAGAAACCATATCTGCTTTTGTCCCAGCTCATCACCTGCAGGAAACTAACCACCTTGCAAAGCCTACGCTTCTCAGAAGCTAAGAAGGGTTGGCAGTGGTGTGAAATCAGGTCTGGCCTCAATTGGGATTCCAGTTACATCTCAAAACTTATACTCAGAAGCTTGGAACTGCTCCTAGATCTGCCAGACTAGAAAGATTTCTATTGCTGCTATAAATATGTGTAGGACAGAGACATTAGAATCTACTCAAAGAATGTAAAGTTAAACAAGTTTTGCTGCATAGAAAGCCACATTAAAATGCCCTCTGTTTTACACCTTCAAGAATGTCTCAAAATAATTTTCTAGGCAGCACACAAAACTTTTTACTACCTGATTTAACAGATGTAAGACACCCAGCAATACCTTTGTTTGTGTCATGACAAGGGTGAAGACAGAATGAGACCTAGAGCTCTTGTCATTCATTACTGTAGCAGCTGTTGCTCTCTGCTTATTTCCTAGTTCAAGCCAACTCTGTAAAAAATGAAAGTCAGAATGTGAAACCAAAACATATTTTGGGTAGTTAACCAAAGGTTAGAATGTTTGCAAATAAAGTGATTATTAAGAGAAAACCATTTGAAGAGAGTGACACTTGTCTGTACGCATCTACTTAGCTCCATTATATAGGACTACTCTTCATTATCCTTTTACATAATCAGCTGAAATATCATAGACTACTGGCCAGTCTGTATAGCATTTTCTTCCCATCAATGGAACTTAGTTTTCAGCAATCAAGGAAGGAGCAAGTAAAAACATTTGTTTTCCCTTTCAGTAACCAATAACTCTTACCTGAATATCAGAGTAAGAATTCACAACGTTCCTAAAGGAAGGGAGGAAAAAAGAAAAGTTTGGGTTCAGACTGTTTTCTTCCTATAGCTTTCCCTGCTGCCAGAGTTCTGAAACATTTCACTAGTTACAGACAAAATATGAAAACACCATGAAAGCTCCAGCTGTCTTGAGACTTACACACACTTGTTTCACCAAAGGAATACATGAAAGGAAATACATCAAGTCCAACAAGAGTATATATATCTGTAAAACTGCATGATACTATGTCATGGTTTAGCAAGGAGTTGCTTTTGCTTAGTAACAGGGGGAGCGGGTTGCAGTGAAGACCCGGTAAAAGTTTTTTAGACTCTCCCCCGACTCCTGGGTTCAGACCCACCCCCCGGCCCGGCTGGGCCAATCTGGCATCTCTGCGATCACTATTTAGGGACGGGAATTTGAGGTGCCAGGCAGGAGGTGTAAGAGTGGTACAAGATGGAGGCGACCATGCGGACCCCACAGTCGGAGAAGGAGGAAGGATGGAGCATCAGACCAGAGACCCCTCTGCAAGCCGTGGTGAGAGTGCAGCCGGTACCCCTGCAACCTATGGATCAGCAGCAGCAACTTCATGTGAGTGTGCCCGGACGGGCCAGAGACTGTGTGGGGGAGGCGGTCATGGCACAGGACATGCTGGAGAGCCTGTGCACCGCAGAGCAGCCCCACACGAGAGGCAGAGAGGAGCAGCAACTTTTGGGACAAATGAGCATCGGTACAGCCCGTGCAGGGCTTTGGGACAAATGTGCGTCGGTGCAGCCCGTGCAGGGCTGCCATGTGTGTGTGGTACCTCACGGACTTGCAAGGAGGACTGGTGCGGAACCCACTTGCCCTGAGGTGAGACAAACGGCAGAAGCCACCAGGAACGGACTGACTGAAACCCCCACTCCCTGCCCCCCTGGGCCGTTCAGGGGGGACGGAGGTATAAAACACCGGGATCAGGGCTCTGAGCCCGGGAAGAGGAGAGGGGTGGGGAGCAGGTGGTCTTAAAGGGCTGGTCGGACTCTTCATCTCTGTACCATTCTGTGTTGTTTTGTTTTGGTTCTGGTTTTTGGGGTTTTGTGTTTTAGTTGGTATTAAATTGTTTTCTGTTTTTCTTCCCCAAGCCGAGTAGCCTGGTCTGTTTTGTCCTGCACCTTAAGCGGCAATTAAGCCCTCCCTGCCCTTTAGCAATCCTTAAGTCTTCGGTACTTGAGGCTAATCGTGGTCTTTTGTTCCCTGATGGGCCTAAACCACGACATACTAAGATCTTGCCTAATTTACTGATGAGTACATAAGCTGTCACAGAACCTCAAGATAATAATTAGCACACTCTTTCTGCATTACACTATATATCTATTAAAATGAGAACAGTTATAAGACTTACACTGTCAGGCCTTCCACATATGGTCCTAACACTGGATGTTCTCTTACACGAAGCTAGGAAGAATAATTTTAAAATCAGCCTTAGTTACATATATCACCCAGAAATATCTTAAAGTTACAAATGAGTCTATCTATATCCCTAGTTTACCATCAGTAAAACTTGGCATGAATCACAAACAATATTTTCATGAAAAGACCTACAACTCAATTTTTCCAGCTGCCTGAGCATATGACAGTAGATGGTAGCAGGCCATTGCTCTCAGAGCTGACTGCAAGACACAGATCTCGTGTAAGACATTTACATAAGGAAAAAGAATATTTTCTGCAACATAAACCTCTCCTGTTAACAAGTTAAATAGTTTAGCTCAAAATCACTGACAATACTCAGATGAAAGCACTCCAACTATAAACAAGACAGTATAGCCTTTACTTGTGTATAACTAGTTAATAGAAGGCCCAAGTTTAAAGGATTTATTTCAATAGGAAGTTGAATGTGGTACATTTTTCTTTATTATAAACTAGTACTTATAGTTTACCCACAAGTGGCCAGTATAGTATTTAAGATGTCAAAGTATGGAAAGTACTTTTTCTTTCAATAAATACAGTAAATCCCTTCCCTACATCCCCTTCTTACCATGAATTTCTTGGACAATAATTTTGAGATGTTCAGCTGAATCATTTTGTTTGTATTTCACCAAGATTTCTTTTTCTTTTTTGCTTAGTATTTCCAAAGTTCCAAGTATTTCCTTTGAAATCATATAGTGAGGTGTTTTTTTCACTTGAATCCCATTTTTCCATTAACAAAACCATGATCAGTCATCATTTGTGCATTTATGTTTACAGAATAGAGAACGCTACTTGACGATCACACACGTACACATTTCTGCAAGCAACTTACCGGTTGTTTCTTCTGTCCTTCAGCTTTGAAGATAAGTAAATCATGAATTTTCTCATTGTATACTTCAAAAAAGCTCATTTCAAGATGATACAAAATCTAATAAAATTAATAATGAAAGTTACTAACGTAGTGACAAAACAGATCATCTTCTGTTTCAAAAATTAACCTACCTTACCAGATTCTGCTACTCAATATTACAAGCATTTATACCAAAAGAACTCTCTAAGAAAAATTATATCCTAAACCAGAGATCTGTTATTGCCAAGAATATGATTTATTGGAAGTCCATACACAGATGAAAGCTATCAAGCCTTAAAGAAAAAGAAAAAAAAAAAAAGAGGTACACACATCCACCTCAGAAGTTCCTTTGCTGAGTTTTTAGTACAAAAGCACAGTTTTGTTTGCCCTTGCACTAGTCTCATTCCCTTAGGGACTGCACTTCTAGAGTATGATACACGAAAGGGAGAAGGCATGGATTGATGCTGCCAGCATCATAATGTGGAACAGAACAACCTAACAGAAAGGCTGACCTTGATTCCACCAGTAACTGAAAAACAAAACCAAACAAACCACCACATTTCCATGAAAACTTATCTCCTTCCTCTGAAGGCATCCAGGTCTTGGTTTTTATTTTTTAAATAAAATGGAATTTTCTTTTAAGAGACAAGGAAAAATGCAGGAAAAAACACACCAATGAAGACAGAAATACAAGATTTGAGATAGTTGGCAGCAACACAATCCCTTGATCACAACGCATAAGCAAGGATACAGCAAACATATCTAGCAGCTCTGCAATTTTTAGAAGTTACACTCTCTACTCAAACTCAGTAATAACCTTATACTTATCAGTGTCTATGGAATCTACTGTGGGATGAGAGTATTATGTGTTCACTGGAATTCAGCTTGAAAGTCAAGAATTCAAGCATAAAACGATAAAGAAATTTGAATGCTGAGGGTTAAGGTCTGTGAGTCAGCCCTTACAGACATGAAGAAACACACAGAGAAAAAGAATGCAAAGAACAGATTTTGTCACCAGCACGTTTTGCATCATTACTTATCCAAGAAAGAGTGTAAATAAAGCTTTCTAACTCTTTACACAACTTTAAAAGAGATTCATCTAGCCACAAATTATACTACTACAGAAAGCTTTAGGTGCATAATTGACACCTCAGGTGCTGTACTAGAGTCAAGCTTGTTCCTCAACAATGGTCTTGTACCAGGAATTCAGTCTTACAAAATAAATACACCTCAAGAATTCCCACAAACGAATCCCCCAGCATACCTGCATTCTTAGTTTGGGGTTTTTCTTCAAGATCAAGAAAATTTCAAAAGCTTTTTAAGACTTAAAGTTAATTGTGTCTCCAGTTATGAATCTCTAAATTTACTACGACTACAGCAATTAATTGGGGTAGGAACAGAATGTCGACCTTCATTAAAACACTCTGGAAAGGATTACCACTGCTTTTCAAGTCCATAAATGTAAGACAAGAATTCAAATCCAACTACAGTGTTCTCTGGTGAAACGTTCCCACCCCCTCAGAAAATCAGTCTTTCACATAGAGTACAAATAAAAAACTATTTTCGAAACAGAGAAGAAACCAAAACATTATTTACAACGAAAATTTAGAAGTCATGAAAGAAATGCAGGTGGGGGTAGTTAATTTTTTATGTAAAGTCAACAGCATAAACATATAACCTGTTGCTTGTCCATTTGTGCTATTTGAGTGAAAATATCTTCACAAAGTCTTGGAATTATTCCTTTGTCTTCTTCAAACCCCATCATCCTGTAGTTAGAAGAAAACTGCTGCTTCAGTTTTGTAACTCTCTATAGCTGGCTTTAATATTATTTGTATAGCTCTAAAATTGACATGCCATATGCTTCTACATTACAGAAGTAATAAGCAACAGAAAAAAAAAGACCTGACATAAGCTGGTGCTTGTCTGAGCAGTGAGTTGGACAAGATGATTTCTAGAGGTCTCTTTTAATTCATCCATCGGGAAATGGGTTGAAAGCCCAAGTGAAACAAAAACCCTACAGCAACTGAAGAGTAACTCTAAACAGTAGAGTGCAACTATTTATAGTATAGTATACTATTGTACTGTACTATAGTCTTTACCTTTAGGCCAAGATAAATAGCACAAAGTAAAAATTGAGTTCCACTTAAAACGGAAAATCCTACCTCTGTGTAAGTTTTATATCTACTATAAATTGAATAGAAACATTAAAATTACAATAATTAGAAAAGAGACACTTCTCATCCTCTACTATATATATATATGTATATATACACACAAAAAACTACAATATCACATAGGAAATATAAAGCTCAGGGAAAGAATTTTAATAGATGTAATGCTTTGAAACAAGACAGCTCACTAGGCAGGCTGTCAAAAAATACACACAAGGTATAAAAAACTGGCTATAACCCCTGAAAATGTTAGCTGTCAGGAATTATTTTGGCTAAAGATTAGATTTCATATCAGCAGGGTCACAAATATCTGATTTTTTTTAAGTTCTGAAGCATACAGGACCATAATTAGAATAATCACTTGAAAGTCTACATAAAATACTTGAGAACATAACATTTCACATGCAAAACAGAGTGATGAGCAAGAGCACTGGAAGAGTCTGAGCAACCCTCAGCATGAATAAAAGTCCTTCTTCACTAAAATCTCAAGAAAAAGCTTTTATTTTCTTCACTAGACGTGGAAATAGGTCAACAACAGAGACACTCAAATATTCTACATCTAATTCGGTTAACTATTTTGGGTTTAAAATACGCAAAAACATTTTAACTCAATTCAGTAACTATGAAATCTATTCCATATAGCAATATACCTGAAGGAAAAAGGATATGTGGTGCACCCAGACTTGGTTACATGAGACTGTAAGCTGCATAAGGCTCAGACACAGGCCTCAGATGCAGGCTCAGACTTTGGCTACATCAGACTGAAGAGTAGTCGAGGACGAGTTGCTTGTTAGAATGTAGAAATGAAGGCAGCTGTACATGTGGGAAAAACTGTATAAGCTTAGAATAGAGATGAGATAGAGAAGGATTTAGGTAAAAGAATGTAGCAAAGCAGAAGCTGAAGCAGTATGTGAAACCGCAAGGCTTATAGCAAAAAGTACAGCTGGCCTTTAAAGATCAATCAGAATTATTGTCACCAAGCCAGCTTTGCATTGCTTATAAAAGCCTGACGCTTGCTAGTAAGAGTTATGACCTAACCATAATGGTGTCTGTCATCTCTCTGTGGTGCTCTCTGACAATTCCATACAATCTCCTTCAATGACTTTACACTGCATAATAATTGTCTTTTAAAGAATTTTAACAATTATTATTAGGAACTTACGTGTATGATTTTCCAGAACCAGTCTGTCCATAAGCAAAGAGACAAGTGTTGTATCCCTGAAAAGCTCTTTCTAAGAGCGGCACAGCTAAAGTTTTATAAATCATCGCTTGGCTTGCAAAATCAGGATGACATTTGTCAAAAGACCAGAAACAGAAGTCGTAACTGAAGCTGTAAACTTGGTTTGTAACTGCATTTAGTACCGTTGCCTCTGAACCACTCATGGAGATCACAGGGTCTGAGTTCTCATTTTTCTCTCTGAAAAGAAGGAAGGAAGGAGAAATAAAAACATTAAAAAGCATAAGCTACATGCTTTAAACTATAAATTTCAAACAATCGTCTTATGGAAAAGATAAGGTTTGATAATCATTGTTAAAAAAAAAAACCTGTTTGATGAAAATACAAAGTATCGGAGTTCAAAAACCTGCTTCAGCTAATGAATATGTAAGATTAGCCCCAAATGCCTATGAAATCAATTCAATCTCTTTATAAAAAACTTTCTCTTGATGTTGCATGAAGTATCAACTTATTTGTAAGTACGTATCATTTTCTTACTTGGTCAATGATTAAACAAGGCAAAAAATACAAAGCAACAGTCAACATACAATACAAAAGCTACTATTAGCATGACGAATAACGACAGGATACAAACCTGTGACTGAAAGGCCTTACACGCACTGCTACAATCACTTTGCTGTTTTCCACTGTGCTGTGGCCCTCAGGTGGAGTTTCAGTGTTCTCATTGGGTTTCAAACTTCTGCTCACAGGACGAGAGCCAGACACACCAGTGTTCTTTTTGCCTAAAACTTCAAGACGAGGTGTTCGTTTGTTCACAGTTGCCAGAGATGGCTGATCCTGAGAAGTGCTGTTCTTCGGTGTAAACATTTAGAAAGCTGTATATATCCTATCCGTATAGAAAAAGCAAACTTTTACTGTTGCATATGCATTGTAGTTATCATGTTATTACACGTTTGACGTTACTACTCACTAGAGAGTCGCCAGCTGTCGGAACAGAGCACCACAGAGAGATGACAGACACCAGTATGGTTAAGGTCATAACTCAGTTTCACTAACAAGCTTTCTTTGAATCATAGAATGGCAAGGTTGGAGGGGACCTTTAGAGATCATCAAATCCAACCCCACTGCAGAAGCAGGTTCACCTAGATCAGGTCACATAGGAACACGTCCAGGAGGGTCTTGAAGCCCTCCAAGGAAAGAGACTCCACAATCCCTCTGGGCAGCCTGTGCCAAGGCTCCCTCACCCTCACAGTCAAATAGTCTTTTCTTACACTTAAATGTCACTTTTTGTGTTGCAGCTTTATCCCATCACCCCTTGTCCCGTTGCTAGATATAATAGAAAAAAAAAAGGGATGCTCCAACCTCCTGACATGCCTGGATCAGTCAGAACCTGCCCCGCTAAGGGGAGCCTCAGGGAGCTGTGGAGAGGGACGGAGCAGCTGACTGACCGCATCTGAGGGAACGTTGCGGGGAAACGCCCGCCGGCTCCCAAAGCCCGCCCGCCGCGCCGCCGACACAGCTCTACGGTTCTCCTCCCACGGAAGCCCACGGGCTGGGATGCGAAAACCCCGTCCCTCAGCTCACCGGCCTCGCTCCGCTCTGTTCTGCTCCGCTCCGCACCCGCAGCGCCGCGCGCGCCGCCTCTGCCGCGTTTGAATGCGCCGCGCCCACGCGCATTGGCTCTGGCGAGGCCTTGCGTCAGAGCGGGCGGCGGCGCGCGTGGCCGCCTCAGCGGGGCCGCGCCGTGCGGCCCGTGGGTGAGGGGAGCGCCCCTCGGCGCGGCCCCGCTGGCGGCAGCGCGCGGCCGGCGGGCGGGGAGCCCTCAGGCGGCAGGCGCAGCCCTGCTCCACCCGCCCCGCCGTTAACGCCGCCGGCCCTCGGCACAGGCACCGGGCTGCCTGCGAAGTGCAGCGCCTCCCGACGCGCCCCTCAGGAGACGGGCTGACGGGAAAGCAGAGGAAGATGATCAAGGACCACTTCAGAAAATGTCCCCGAGCAATAAAATCGGGTCTTTTGCTGAAGGATATATGTCTTATGAAAGTTTTGGCATTTATAAACACTGTACGACCGAGATAAAGGTTTAAAAAAGAAACTACGGCAGAGGGGAATAAAAAACAAAGCAGGGGGCAAGTTAAAAGCTTGAGGGTTTCCCTGTATCAAATTGTGTTAAAAGCAGCAGCAACAGCGCATAGAAAATAGCAAAAATAATAATAAATGTATTTCACATTATCAGAAGTCGTAGTAGGAATCGTCATTAATATCACAGCCATTCCTGTTAAAGAAGCCCTGGCACCCGCACCACGCTATGTCATCTGGCAGCAAATAAGGCCTCTTTTTGCTTCTAGTTGTAGGAGGGGGAAAAAAAAGTTTGCTTCCAAAGTCAGTAGATCATATTGCTGTCCTTTGTCCAACGAGCTAACAGAGCTAACCTCTAACTACCTGGTACATCTCAGTCTGACAAAAAGGGATGATCGCAGTGGCATGAAAGGTCTGAAGAAACTAATTCAAGCCTCAGTCTAAAAAAAGAGGGGAAAAAAAAGTAGTTTTGATTATGACCTCTCTCAGATTGGAGATGTTAAGCCACACAACACTATTTTAATATGGCTTTAGTCTCATTTCCTGAAGAAAAAAAGCAGCAGCAGCTGGTGTCAAAACATGCTTAAGTAAATAGTAAGTATGAGTTACACATTAATGTTTCATTAAATAAGAACACATTTATTATTTAACATGTGGCTTATCCTATTTTCCTGTAATGAAGTTATAACTATTTCTGTTATTGCAATGGGACTGAGCAGGACTTCTAACTGGTCCCCAAGCAATAGAGGGAAGGCTGCAGACAGATCCCACCACAGATGTGGCTGGCTGCATCCTCCTCCAGTGGGGCCTGAGGCACTCTGGGACTAGCACCTCTTCAGGTCAATCCTGCCTGTGAAGGGGTGTCAGGGTCTGCTTTCCCCTCCCCTGAAGGCCTCTTTCCTGCTGTGTGATCCCATGCTATAAGCAGAATAGAGCAGAGCCATGGGGCTATGCCTGTGGTGGCTGACACCACCAGCACTTCTGTTGTGATCATTTTTGGCTGGGGTGTTGTTTGATAGAGGCTGGACCAGACTCCAGCACCCCAGTGTCGTTTTGACTTTACATTCCAAGCTACAAACCATCTTCAACTGTTTTATCACAGATACACTCTCCATAGTGAGCACACACAACACACAGGGGCTCAAACACTGTCATGGTTTTTGACATGACAGCCTTTTCTGGTAAGGGGGAAGGGGATGTAGAGATGACACCTTTAAGAAGTTGCTTGCCTCTCTCCAGCTCTAAGCCAGACAC
>WBNH01002582.1:0-29549 GCA_013401255.1 Urocolius indicus | reverse complement strand
CTGGACCCAGAATCGATCCCTGAGGAACTTCACTGGCCACAGGCCTCCAACTCCATTCTGTGCCATTGATGACCATCCTCTAGGTTCTGTCATTCAGCCAGCTCTCAATCCACCTCACTGTCCACTCATCCAAGCCACACTGCCTGAGCTTTCTGATGAGGATGTTGTGGGAGACAGTGTCAAATGCCATGCCGAAGTCAAGGTAGATGACATCCGCTGCTCTCCCCTCATCTAGCCAGCCGATTATGCACTCATACAAGGCATAAGTTTGTTTAAACAGGATTTCCCCTTGGTGAAGCCATGTTGACTGCCCCTGATAACCATCTTCTCCTTCATACGTTCAGTGATAACATTCAGGATGAGTTGTTCCATCACCTTTCCAGGGATGGAGGTGAGGCTGACTGGCCTGTAGTTTCCTGGGTCATCCTTCCTGCCCTTTTTGCAGACTGGAGTGATATTCGCCTTTCTGCAGTCCTCAGGCACTTTGCCTGTCCTCCATGATTGTTAAAATATGATGGAGAGGCTCAGCAATCACATCAGCCAGCTCCCTCAGCACTCTAGGATGCATCCCGTCAGGACCCATTGACTTATGAGCTTGACCCACTTAAGTGCAGAGTGAGAGAGCTGTTCATACATTGCAAACTCAGTACAGTATTTTTATTTTCATTAGTAAATAGACATTCCTTATTTAAACTATATCACAACACATTAGAACATCCAAATTTATCATACCTCACTGCAAGGCAGATGAGACTGAACCCTAAGCAAACTAAGTTCATGGAGGAGAGTACCAAGGCTTGGATGTATGCCCACTGAGAAGGCTGATGGTTTTTGCTGCTTGGCCATTGTGAACAGGGTGGTCACTGCTACTCCTTTTCCAAGGACTGACCTGCTTTGGGTGATGTGAATCACCTCATCCCAGATCCTCCCATGCAACACCAAGACCTTGAGATGGTGTCACACTGTCTGCATCATGTCCTGGTTTTAGGCACAAGCAGGAAGACCAGAGTATGCCTCAAGTAAAAGTATACCCTATAACCATACATTATTTGGTACATGGAAAAGGTATCTTGTTTGGAGCTATCTGGGTTGATGTACTCCCAAGCATTCCCAATAGTCCCAAGCAGATTGTACCTTGCTTCCCCTCCTCCTCCATCATTGATCCCATTACCCTGAAAGTATCCACACTGATGGGGAGTTCCCACTTCTTTTCTGGCTCACAACTTTTGTTGTTAACCACCATAATTTCCTGTTAAAAGAGGAAATCCATAAACACTACCAGCCCCTTTGGAAATACAGTGGAACAGTGTCCAGAAGAACTGTCAGAGGAGTCAGTGGGAATGGTGTTACAACACAGATATAAAACTGGTGGGGTGTCAAGCAGATGGCCACAGCATTCCATATCATTCAAGCCTGGTCACACTTGAAACACAGTCCACCTTGAACTATGCTGGATTTCTCTGTAGTAGATTATCACAGCAGCAAGACCAAGTCAGTACAAATAGGTTTTAAGTCTGTGTGGGAGTTTTAATTGACTAGTACAATTACAAGAGACTACTGAGCTTCTGGAAAGATTAAGGGGGCATTTCTAGACCTGAAAAACTCTCAGGAACCCTCCCACCCACACTCCATACACTCTTCGTTCTCTGAAAATCCCCACCTTTCTCCAAATCAGACTCTGTCATTCTTCCTTTGTTTGCACTGACTTTCTTTTCTTCATTTTCCCTACCAGAGACTTTCTAACATAGGCCAATTTCCTTGTCTGTCTTCTATTTTTATAAGGTCATTTCCTGCAATTCAAAATATCATTTTCTAAATACAGTCCAGCATTTCAACAATGTTCAGTATGGCACAAGATGTTTCACACTCTACAAGACTGTATATATACCATAATGCAAACATCCTATATGTGTCAGCTTTTTTCTGATTTCTGCTAACAGTAGGTGTCTGTGACAGAAATTAATCTAATGGAAACAATTCAGTCTAAAGGAGATGCAAGTACTTTTTTGAACATGGTAAGAACACTGTTCTGTTGAAAGCTACCATTCTGCCCTCACCTGCAAGGACGGGAAAGTTTGCACACTCTGATTATGCAGACATATGTTCAAATATAATCTTTACATAATTAACACAACTCTTAGAAGTAACTTCAAATAACTACTACAAAAATGCACAACACATACACAAACCCATGAGAACAAAAGGACTAATACATACTGACAGGTTTACTATACAGATAGTAATATCTTATTTCAACTTTACACAAATTTGGGTTAGAATCACAAAGACAGTAACCATTCTAAGTGAAAATAATTAAAACAATAAAGCAAGTACAAATTATTAACACTAAGGTACCTCACCTTTTGGTCTACTTTAATACATTGGGAAGATTTTCCCATATTCATTTGCAGGTTTGTATCAAATATACAGAAAGCAAGTGGGCCATCTTGGATTACTGCCCTCAACTTAAAAACAAGCTCTTTGCCTTGTAACAGCCGTTCTTAGAAGCATGAACCAACCCTTCCCATCACTTGCAAATAATAAATAATTCAGTAAAACAAGATTGGATTAAAGCAGGAGACTCAAATCCTTCTACTCCCAAGCACACTGAACCCATAATAAACAGGCATTCTGCATACTAATTCAGAGATGATATCACAAGCATTTCAAAGAGCTGCATGACTATAGCATATATCTTGGCTCTCCACAGCTCCCAGAGCAACCCTGTTAAATAAAACCTGTACCAAAACATAACCTGTAGGCACCTCTCCATGAATCTGACAAGCAAGGTGTTCTCGAGTTACATCCCAAAAGGTAAGAGTCCAAAACATATCACCACAGGGCCTTTTAAGTTTCTTTTGTAATATCTGAAATTTGCACTTGAGTGAGCTCCACTCAGTATATGCAGAACTACTGAGAATGGACTCAAATTAGTCCATATCACACCGAGTACATCACTCCCTCAAGTGGCAAGTGTCAGTACTGACAAATATGAAAATTAAAACATGCTTCAAAAGAACATGTCTCAAAGAAATAGTTTTGATTTTCCTTTATGCTATTAAGTATCTCAATGTATATCCTATGTACTATTCTAAACTAAGGAACCTCAAATCTTTCATGTTTTTGTGTTACAACGGATGACCATTAACTAGTCAGTTCTGCTAATATTCATACAAAATGTCCTGTTTTAGTACAGATACTACACACAGTATACTTACCCTGAGGCCCAGAGCAGTCCAACTCCTAAACTTTTTTTAAGTAAATAATCAATAAAAGAAGTCTTGGACTAAGATGTTTCACCTTCCTGAGCATCCTCTTTGTATAAAAAGAGCCACATCCTAAGGAAACACTGGTCGATATTAATCTCTGCAGAACTGTATAATAAAAAAAAAAAAAGAACCTAATTAAATCTGACTTGTTAAAGCAGATTACTGAGGTAGTAGTTAAAAAAAAAAAACAAACCAAAACACAAGAAAACTAATCCAGTGGTCCTGCCCTGAAGCTCCAGCATTAAATTCCACTAGTCCATAGGGAAATAACTGTACAGAGCAAATCATGCAAAAATTATGAACATAATTAATATATGTGACTGTGTGCTCAAATACTGCTGGTAATATTTACTTTGAGAATTGATGGATCTGATTTAATATAACCATAGCCTTAGCACAAATGAAAAACTACAGCAAACACGCTCACCAACTCCTTAGTACAAGATACAGAGTACCTTTTCCAGTTAAAATTAATTATTTTAGGCTATGAGAACCATTTAGACCAACTTACAAATTTGTTAGGTCTCTGAAATGTACAGAACAGGGCCTTGATCAAAAGATTGCAAGGACGATTGCAAATTTCCAGGAACTTCCAGAAGCAGTAAACCAGAACCCAGACTCCTGCAGAATTCAGGTAGAAATTAATAGGATTGAATAAATCTTGAAATATAGCTTAATTAGAGGTGCATAGCTGAGAATTAAAAATTCTCTTTTTTCATGTTAATCTATTTTTCTTTCAAGAGGATATAATTATCCTTGAAAGCTGTTTAGCAGTATGCCATTTAGATTTGTGTTCCAATTACTATGTCTGGAGATATATGAGATTGGCATCTATTCCAAAACCAAGATAATGCTTCTACAACATGCACTTACTGAAATTAATCTCTCTTTCTGCCCCCCTCCCCTCACCCCCACACCCCTCTAGGGTCTCAGACAAAGGGTTGGGAGAGGAAGAAAAAACCCCATGAGATAACAGAGAAAAATCATAAGGAAAGATGACGTTTCGGTGTGCTAGATGACCTGTGTTCAATGTGTATGATCACCTGCCCCTTCGAACTCTTTCCAATCACATCACTTTGTAACAGATGCAGGCTTTTCTACTTAATCATCAAGCATGATAAATATAACAGTTTATGCTGTGGTACATTGCATTTGTATTACAGAGAGACAGGTGGAAAAAGCAGAGCAGTGTGACAGACCCAAAAAAATTACAACATAAGCCTTTTGAGTAAATGGATAATAAATTTCCCTTTCTAACTCTAAAGCTTCTGCCAGAATTCCTAGTTTTGAGTACAGCAACCACTGTACTGAGAATGGTCTGGAAAACATGCAAGAGAGCAGTTAGAAACTAGACTTTTTACCAGTCATCTTGTTAAAATCTATGTCTGTACTAATCACTGAGTTTAACCATCATACTTCACTGTGTTACGACTGGTCCCTGTTCTGTCTCTGCATGAAGTCTGGCCTAGTTGAATCCTCACACAAAAATTAAAGGGCATGGAAAAGCTGTAATTGCACCAACAAAAAGTCAACTCTCTGCTGCCAGAGTGGAAGCAAAATTCAGGATGTCCCTGCTACTGTCTGCCAGCTGTGACTATTGCCTTTGGAAGCCACTGGTAGCGGCTGCAAAAGGGCAAATCCTTCCAGCTCCCATAGTTCCTGCTAGCAGCAGGCTTGGGGCCTATGCAGCTCCAGGGCTCAGATCTCAAAAGCTTCCTTTATGTCAGCCTCCACCACTGCTGTAAGTGAATGTTACTGTTGGCCTTTAGCCTACAGAATTTTAAATTTATGACATGTTGCTCTTTGTGTACAGAGTACTCAATGGAATCTTAGTGGTTCAATAAAACCTACACCTTGTGGATATTTTTCCACTGACGTATACTGCAGGTCTCAGATACTTGTTTTTCAGACCTGTGGCATACTTGGCACTGATTTCACTGGCACAAATCTTTGTAATGTGCTAAAAGAGACATTGTACACAACTGCTAAGTAAAATAGAAGATAAATCAATTGTGACTTAGTTTACCCAAAAAAAGCGTTAAACTTTCAGCTAAAACACTTTTGGAGAAGGATTGCAATGCAGTAAAAATACTTGGTCACCATTTGTAAGCTATTTGTCCATGACTTTTTTAACAGAAAAGTATACCAGATGTCTTCAATTTCAAAAGGTAAAACACTTTTTACTTTATCTTATCTGCAAAATATGGGTTCCGTCCCTAGATGTATTTCTTCCCTATTTATTTCTCTTCTGCATAGTAAAGAATGACAAGATTGTTAACATTCCCATCTACCTAAAAAGAGATGAAGACAATCTCAGAACATAGTTTCGTTCCTCCAATCAGTAAGACCTGTACCAAATATTGCATATTATAAGGATTTTTCTCCTAAATGTTATTCTTATGAAGCTCTGTAAGGAAGTATAATATTAAATATGAAAATATAAATAGTCAAGATAACAAAAAAATATGAGAATACAGCATCATGTTAAAAAAAAACATTAATCATTTAACTCCATCTTTTGCTTCCATGACTCTCATGCAGTATTTATCAATTAGCTGTTACAAGGACTAAGCAGACAAACTTCCACTTCTGATGACGTAGTGGCACCAAGTTCTCCATCTGAGGTTTCACTGCACACCTCAGGACCACAGACTATGAAAGTTAAGCCAACAGATTTGTTCATCTGAAACAGACTTAGTTTCCTGAACTTTGTTTGCTGTGAGAGCATGTAGGCAATGCATTAGCTCAGCTAGATAAAGCACAATAGCTATTAAAAAAAAACCAAACAAGCCTCAAAAATGCAACATACCTCTCACTACCACCCTTGAATGGCTGCATCCTATGCTTTTTGTTGCAAAGACTCAAAGATTCCAGTAACCTTACAGATGGTGACTGTAACAGAGGGTAACAAGACAGAAATAATGAATGCCTCCTTGTTAAGCAGTTTTGTTTGTGCTGTTCCAAGAGCGATTGCCAAGAACTTTCCATGCAAACCTTATTTTTCTGGGATTTCTAACTTGGCTGCAAAAAAATCTAGCATGATAATTCTCAGTTAAAAAAGATACATTTTCAAGTATCGAAATAAATTAAATTTACATTAAATAAGGTAAACAATTTAGCACTTCACATATTTATTAGTTGCTTTATTTAAAAAAACCCTCTGGTTAGCAAGTTTGTACCCTAGATCATAATACCTTTTCTAACTCTTTGGCATTAAGTATTGCTGTAGTATTACAGTATGAAAGGAGACTTTTATGCAGTATGGTCAAGACTCCACTGAAATGTATTTCCTTTTTAAGGAATACTGTAGGTAATAATAGAATCTTAAAGGTTGGAAGGGACCTCAAAAGATTATCTAGTCCCCTGCCAGAGCAGGGCCACACAGGAACTCATTCAGGTAGGTTTGAATGTCTCCAGAGAAGGAGACATCCACAACCCATCTTGGCAGCCCTTTCCAGAGCTCCCTCACCCTCACAATGAAGAAGTTTTGCCTTCTGTTTCTTTGGAATCTCTTATGTTCCAGCTTGTGCCTGTTGCCCCTTGTCCTGTCATTGAACATTGAGAATTCCTTCATCAAAGTCATTAATGAATATATTGAACAGTACTGATCCCAGCACCGACCTCTGAGGGACTCCACTAGATACAGGCCTCCAACTAGACCCTGCCTCATTGATCACAAGGCTCTGCCTTCTTTCATCTCGCTACCTGATCATCCAGCCCATACATTCTCAGTTTTGCTGCGAGGACACTGTGGAAGATTGTGTCAAATGCTTTACTGAAACCAAGATAAACCACATCCACTGCACTGTCCACTTGGTTATGTCCTCATAAAAGGCTCTCAGGCTGGTCAACCGTGACTTCCCTTTTGTAAAACCATGTTGGCTGTTCCTAACAACTCTCTTGTTCTTTATATGCCTGGTATTTTTATTATATTTTTATTTAGAACGCATATGAAGCACAAACAGGATTCTATCCACTAAAAAAAACAGCGGATAAAATCTGTGTTAATACAATTCACTTGACTTGGATATAAGGCCAGGCTTATGAAAAAAACTGGCTAAGTTTAACACAGCATTCTTACAAATATGTGGGGTTGGTTTTGTTTGGTTTTTCGTCCAATGACTCAAAGCTCTGAGCCATGCAAAAGTTCAATTTCAGTGTTCCAATCATCTTTTTTGGCACATGACCTATTAGGACAGGGTCATTTTGTACAGTTCCTTGCCAAAGTAGTAGTGTTTCCTGTGGTAACTTGCAAGATAGATGGAAATCCAATTTCAAGCACAATATGGATGGCAGCCCAAGTTATAGAAGCTGTCTTTAAGGCAACAGCCAGGTGTCAAGAAGCAAAAAGGCTATGATAGGTGCCTGAGCTGTGAAATAGTGGTGGCTTAGGCTTTTGCCTAAAAGAAAGAAACCTCCCAGCAACTCAAAACTAAGAGACAATCAATATACATATCGATACGTTACAAAACTGTTCTGAATGTAGCTGGTGTGATCATTTCAAAGGAAACATTGGAAGGAACAGGGCCAGAAAACACGATGAGACAAATGAGAAGAAATATTTCTAACTTGGGTTTTCCATCAAGAAAATTTGCCTAGAGCACACTGTCTCCCAGAACATCCCAACCTATTTTACAGTTCAACACAAATTAAAACTAAATAATCCTCTGAAACAACAATTCCTCTGAGACTACTTGCAATTCAGCCTCACACTGGTATATAAGGACTTCAGCATTCTTGAGGAGTTTGTATGAATTGAAGCCTTGGTACTCAGTAAGCAAGCTCCAGAGTAAAATAAAGCTGCAGGGAAACAGCTTCCCGTTGACGCTACCGATGTAAATAGTTGAAATATAGAGCACTGCTGCACTAAACAGCTTGAACAAAGAGAAAACATGGCTAGCCAGACAAGAGACAAGTAAGAACAAAGAGCTCCTACCAGATCAGTGGAACTCTGAGCAAAAAGGCAAGGCACTGAAAAGGCTTCTGCGTTACCCACACTGTCTGCTCTACAAGAAGCCACAAAGGTAGTCAGTGTTTACAAGAGGGTGTTGGCCCTGGGAAGCATGACATGTCTTCCTTTAATGACTGAGGAGCCAGCAGATGCACAGACATAGAGCATCTCCATGCAGATGGCTCTTAATTATCTGTTGATACACAGGAAACCTGCTCTCTAGCAGCAGTGAGGATACTGCAGTGGGACTGAGCTGTCAAATTATGAAATCAGAATAATGTAATAATGTCAAGCCTGTTTTGTTACTGTTTGCCTAGTCTTACAGTACCTAAAACTTGATTATTCTGACTTTGAACTAAAATGGTTCATTGCTTTGTCCTGCGTTCCCACCATAATATCCTGGCCTCTGACTAGAATTTCTGTGACCTACTACAACAGAACTATCATTTATAATCGTTGGTTTCATCTGTTTCTGCTGAAATATCCCACTTCCAGGTCACCTCTTTGAGTAAATAAGTTTAATAATAGTCTTGCTATACCAGTATAATAACACTTCATACCTTGATGGTAAAAGAGAATAAAACACACCAGTATGCCATCTACTTTGGATACACTTTATTGCCGAGATGGTTTTTGCTTCCCTGGTCACTCTTCTGGTGACCATGACTTACTGCTTTCCCTCACTTCTGAAGCAGTATATTGCTACCAGAGACAGAGACTTTCAAGAATCCAATTTCAATGGTTACCCTATGCAAAGCAAAATGTTCACTCAGCCAAACAAGCCGGACTTATTATCAAGACAGGGGTTCACTGCAATGAAATCTGTTCTGTTCTGCATGACACCCTTAACCCAGTAACACAATTAGATACACACTAAAATTTAATCATTTCTGTAACACCAGGGATTTCAAATGGCAACTACACAAAGGATTAACCTAAATCTTAGGAAATCCTTGTTGGAGCCAAGTTTTTACTGTTAAGTATATATGAAAATTTACTTTAAGGGGACTACTGAAATAATAGTTAATCCTTCCATGTTTCTAGCATATGCTGAAATAGGACACTATTTAAATCAAGTTGTTCTACATGAGGCTTAGACATCCTACACATTTCTGTATATTGAAAGTGTTTTCAAAGGAACCATCCAGCTTACATGTTGTAAAGATTCCCAAAGAGACTTAAATGTAACAGTTCTACATACTCAGATTGTGATGCCCTTACCATGCATGCATTAATGAAATCTTTAACACCATCAAGGGTCACTATGTATAAATGGCTACAATACAAGTCTTTGAGCCACCCTTTCCTTAGCCGCTTTTTAAACAGCATACCAGCAATTTACATTTGCTCCCTAATCATCAAAAAATCCTTAATAACATGCAACTTCACAGTAACTTAAAGGAAACGGCGAAACTGCCTAAAAATCTTGGTGGGAAAATGGATAACGTTTCAAAGATGATATATATAAAAAACCTTAAATCTTCATCATGTAGTCTCCTATGTTATTACCTTTATTTGTTCTCCTTACCCATCTTCACTACTACTCCTTCCAAAAAATAATTCTGCTGTCACTAAATGACACCAGAATTTTACAGTTCTAACAGAGCATTCCCTCCCATTTACTGCTTTTCTCATTCAGACACACATGGGCTTCAGTGGAAACCAAAAGCAGAGCCAAGAGATGAGAAACTGAAGTCTATTCAGGCTCCACTAATAAATCACATATACATGCTCAAAACAAATGAGCTTTCATGAACATTCAGATCTTTCTTCACATGTTGAAGCAGAGTGGAAAAAGAAAAAAAAGAGACAGTCACTTCAAAAAGAGTAGAGTTCAACAGGAAAAGGGCACAATTTAGTACTCCCTCTCATTCAGACCTAGTGAAAAAGTCTTGGTAACCAATTTAAACTTCTTATACCTAAATGCATAATTTGAAAACTAGTGAGGCTTGTTCTTCTCTGAGTGGAGTAGAAGTGATGCATTACCTAACAGCTCCCATAATGGCTATAACATTGCATTCTTTTTTTGTACAAAGTGGGTTTTTTGAATGTAAATTTCTCACCACACATTTATTTTAGTGCAGCCAAGCTAGCTCTAGTATTTAAAGGTTATACTCATAAAAGTACACTCAGGGTTCTCCTTAAAAAACACAACAGGCACAAAAGAAACAGTACATAGATTTCATGTAATGAAAGAAGGTAGGATCTATTCTGCATCTTTTAAAGTTCATAATAAGAAAATACCAGTTATAGCAGGGTATACGCTCTGTTCACAGACAACCTGACAACAGTAGAACGTCAAAGATAAAGTACTGCACCACACAACTTGGAATAAAAGTAATCTAAAAACCCCTATCACAAGTGCAATTCCGGGAGACGGGCAGAACATGACAGCAGCCAGTGTGAAAACCAGATTAAAAAATTTAAGATAAATCTTAAAAAAATCTAAGGAAATGGGACACAAACAATCCAACAAGCCAGGAAGTGTTGAAAGAGGAGAAAGGTTTTGACTCTCATAGACCACAGAAAAGGGACAGATCTGTTGATTGGTTGGCGACTTAGTGACTTGCAAGGGGGAAGATATAGATAACTTTTTTCCCACCTTCATGGTGCTACATTAGGTCTAAGTTAAGCTGAGGAAATGAAATCAAGTAGCATCTAAGTACTAAGAGAAACAAGTGTTAGGTACCATGTTTGATTCTCATTGGACAGCTCTTCGGTTGTGCAGATATCAGGAGTAAATGAGCTAAAGCAGCTATCCACCTTTTTCCTTTTTTTTTTTTATTTTATAATCATATAAAAAAAAAAAATCACAGACAATGTCATATAAAGCTTTACTTTCCTTTTGACTCATGACTCTCAGTTGCTAAACTGTTTTCTTCAGTTTTAAATGCCTCAGCACTTTCTGATTAGAAATTAATGGCAAAATTGGAAATACGGTAATTATGTAACTGTTCTTGTACTTTCTCAACCTGAAACAGGAAGAACATTTTCCCCTCCAAAGCCATGCTCTGATAAAGCTCCTAGCTTGCAGAAACTGCATACCTGCATTTCAGTAATAATATCAGAGTTTAGTAATTCAGACAATCACTGACTCGATAATATCTATTTAAAAACATAATCTCTTACATTTTTACCATTACTTATAGAGAAGTATATTTAACAAAACATTTTAAGTTTAAGAAGCTAGAATATCAGTAACTCTATTTCACAAGTCACTGTTAGGCTGTAAATTACCTTACAGAAACATTTATAGATTAGCTGTTCAACTTCATATACTCAACATAAAGCTTGCTGAAGTCAACAAGCACAATTTTTGGCCACGGCATGCATTCCACTGTCTGTCAAGGTTAACACTATTAGCAACAACTGTCATTCACATTATTCATTGCTTCACAATCTTATTTGTTCCTGTTGCCTGACACCGACTACAGGCTTGGTACATGCACTGTGTAAATGGCTAGACACAGAACAGTGAAGAATCAGGTTTATGATGTAATTACAGGATAAAACTAGTTAAATGGGTTTCTAATTTGGGGTAGAAGAAGGGAGAGAACAGGAAGGAAAAAAAAAGTTTGTTAAAAAATTATATATCTGTGAGCTGCTTGTTTTAATCCTTAATACTTTGTCTTTCTGCTTGGAATGAACTTTATGGTATAAAATACTTCACAGCAGAAAGACTGAATACAGAAGAGACTATCACTGCTTCAAATACTTTATCTACTCAGAATAACCAGAGCAAATTTCAATATTTTTCCATGTTGACAGTTGATATCTTTGACAACACAATAAACAAAATCTACTTTTGCAGACATGTCAAAATGTGAGGACTGGCACAAGCACTCCAGCAACTGGCAGCGACATCATCTTTTTTCACTTACACATGTCAGACTCCATATTCATGCCTTCACTTCTAAGAGTAGTGAACAAGTTAAAACACACTTTGATTGCAGTTGCCACAACACACCTTGTTTAGATTTTGTACTGTGATTCTGAACAGGTTTCATCAGCGCGAAGGCTGCGCCCACAAAAATTTCTGCATTTTAAATTAGATGGATAGCAATGTTTATATATCTGCCTATCCATAATCGTACCTGTTGCCGTTTTTGAGATGCATTCCCTAAAACAACAGTAATTTAGTTTTTAAGAATCAACTCATGATTTCACCTGTCATTAGTCTCAGTTACAGTACATATGTATAGGTGATTTTTTTCATGTGCATAGAAAGAGATGATGAATATAGGAGAACATTAACTATAAACTGACGTATCCTTATTAGGATTATGCCACATTTCTCTAAGAAACCTGTTGCAAAGTCTGATATTATTTTATGGGGACTAGTTTGTAACCTAAACTAGTTGGGATCTGGGACATATGTTTTTTTCTAGCTTTGATCACAGCAGCAGTGTAAAAAAAATAAAGTAATGAATAAAGTAATGTTAAGTAATGTAAGTTAATTCCAAAATATACATTTTTAAAAGTTCAGGAAAGTGTGCAAATAGAGCTTTTATTTTAGTTGTTGAAAACTAAGCATGTGCTCTTCCTGAACAGCGAATGTTTTCCTAATAGCAAACATTTTCCTAAGTCACACCTGTATGTTAATTTAGGATTCCTATTTCTGTTGTAAAGGATTTGGGAATTTTGGTCCTGAAGTGTGCTAAAGCAAATACTTCTAAACTTTCCTCTTCCCCTCCCTTCTGCTGAATACTTCCAACAGCAGCTCCTAGTTTTGCAGCTAGGGAAGTACCACTTCTGAGTGGTATGCGTGACAGTTTGGGAACCCCATCCCACAAAGCACAGGGGAAGATATTCAGCAGTAATCTCTTGAAAAGCTGACCTCCACAATCCTTTCATTTACTTATTTCTAGTAAATATAGATTCATGTCAGTAAAACTGCAAAGTACACTATGGCCTCATAATCATCATGAGGCACTAGAAACATATATAACCATGTAACAACAGAAAATCTATCCAGATTAATTCACAGTCTACTACAAACATAAAGAACTAGCAGTCTGAACAAAATACTATTTCAAATCTTACAGTTTAATGCTAAGATTGTGTTCTCATATTCTTTTCACTCAGTGGGTTAAAATAAAAAAACAAACAAACCCAAAAGCAACCTACCTCAACTACTATCCTCCACTACAACAGTCTGGGAAGATGCTCACTAAATCTAGACAAAAGGGAAACAACAACAACAAAAAAAAAGGCGGGTTAGCTAATAATTACTGTAAGTCAGGAATGGTCCTTAGTGACCCAAGAAGGCACATCCAGATAAAACTAAAAAAAAGACGTTTTGGCTAGATGAGCTTCTCGAGCTGGCTCAGCACACAGCTGCTGCAGCACAGAGGCTGGCGAGGAAGCAGCACACGCTCCCACATTACACCAAACCAGGAATTATTTGCTGCCAAAACCCACACGTTCAGTCCCCCCGCCGGCGCTGCTGGTCACTCAATTACAGAGCCCAAGCACGGGGAGAGGCAGGGCGTCTCTCCAACGGCAGCAGCTGCCAAGCCACACGGCCGCGCCCTCGCAGCCGCGTTTCAGAGCTCACTGGCCCAATGGTGTTTGAATGCGAGTCGTTAATCACGCAGTGGCTGCTGCCTGCCGTGACGAACGCTTCTTTCCACACACGTCACTGTTAAAGCCATTTTACACGTTTCCCAAAAAACAGCCCAGGTACTTGAGTGAGACAGCAGATGGTCTCTAGGGCAAGTTGTTACCAGCTCCCACTGTTACGTGAACAGGCCCTGAACCACTGCGAGGCTCCGTCCGTCATTTTTCCACCCAAGAAGTTACGCACAGACGCAATTTGAAACAGAAGGGACAGACACGGTTGGGAGGGAGGCGCGGGCTTCTCCTCGGCGGGGCTCCTCGCTTCAGCCAGCTCGGCCGCGGCTCACCGAGCCCCCGCGCCTCCTCACACGGGGCACACACGGCGCAGCCCCAGCGCTGGGGCTGACCCCGATCTTCGCCGAAGACGCCGCGCTCTGCCCATCCGGCCCCAGCGCGGAAAGCGGCGGCGGCAGCGCCCCGCGGCTGAGAGACACCGCCCTTTGCCCCACCGCCGGGCACCGACAGGCGTCCCCTCACCGGCGGGGAAACGCTCCGCACGTTTCTCTCGCTGGGTTCAAGTCTGATCTGGAACCAGCCCCAACTGCCTCGGCCGCCCCCAACCCGAGGCGCGACCCTCTCCCTCCCTCTCGCCCGCCCGCCCCCACCTGAGCCGAACCCCCGGCTCGCCGCCAACAACCCCCCCGTGGGGCGGGGCGGGGCGGCCACGTGACCGCGCGGCGGCAGCCGGCGCCCCGCCCCGCCCCGCCCCTCGCTCTCGTGCCGCCCTGCCCGCCGGAGCGGGGAGGCGGTGGCGGCGGCCTCCGCGCATGCGCAGCCGCGTTTCGCCCATCCAGTGCGGCAGCCGCGGATGGAAAACCGCAGCGGCGGCTGCTGAGGGGCCGAGAGCGCGGCGCCCGGCCGAGGGGTGGCTGCGGCATCGTCCCGGTGCTGGGCGGCGGAGAGCCAGCCGGCAGCGCTCGGCCCGGCGCTAGGCCGCCGCTCAGGGCAGGGAAGGGCAGCGCAGCGCGGCGCGGCGGCGTTTCGGGGCCGGTCCCCGGCGTTTTGACATCTCGGCGCCTCCGCCGAGGCCGGGAAGGGCCCCGGGAAGGCTGCGGGGGCCTTGGCGCCGGCTGCCGCCCTNGGAGGCGGCCGGGGCTGCCGGGGGCCGCGTTCCGGACAGCGGGAGGCGGCGGCGTGAGTAAAGCCAGACAAAGAGCGAGGAGCAAGGAGAGGACGCTCGGTCCCCGCCGCATTCCTGTGCGGAGCAAGGCGGGAGGCGGCGTTAGCCCTTCACGGACAGCTGTGTTCGGCGCTGCCCTCAGCTGCTGGCGCCGTGTTCACAGGCGTCTCTCCCGGCCGCGGGAGGCGGAGGAGGAACAGCCATGTAAGTCCCGAACTGCCCGGGGTCCTGAGAGAAGATGGGGGATGCTGCAGACGCTAAAGAGATGAGGAAGACTTTCATTGTTCCTGCCATCAAACCCTTTGACCATTACGATTTTTCCCGAGCGAAAATCGCCTGTAATCTCGCCTGGCTGGTGGCCAAAGCCTTTGGGACAGGTAGGTGGCGTCTTCTGCTTCCCTTTCTTTGATGCTGGTTCCTGCTTGCTTTGCTTCGTTCTTGAGGCCGTGCGAGCTCTTCCCTGAGGAGCTGGGAAGCAGTGGCAGGAGATACGTAGGAAGTGGTTTTGGTCTGTTCCTTCGTCTTTGGGTTCCCTTACACCTTGTGGGGTGTTTTTTGTCTTGTTTTCTGTTGATTTTCTTTTATGACCTGTGATCGTTTTGGAGTAATACCAAGTGATTTTTGTCTTTTTGGAGTTAAAACAATTTCATTTGAAGGTTCGTCTTTGTAAATGGTGATTTATTTACTCACCGGGTCACGCCTCTAGAATGTGGAGGAAAAAAAAAAAAACCACCAGCAATCCGTGTTTGTTGTCTTGGACCTTTTCCTAATATTGATTAAGAGCTGAATTGGGAGACAGCGATGGAAATGGATGTGCACTGTGAGTTTAACATGCATGACAGTAGCCAGTAGCCATTTGAGTGGTTAGGCAGTAAGAAGCGTTTCAGGAACAAAAAAACAAAACAGTATTTGATGTCAGGTTTTAGCCTGCACAATACAGAAGGGTCTCCTTGACTAGCTTAAGTGGAATTGGTTGTAATGCCTCCGAAAGGCATTACTGCCCTGTTTTTGAGAACCTGGGCCTTGAGAAATACCAGACCTGTTATTCTGTGCCTGAAATACTGTTGGGCCTTGAGGAATACCAGACTTACAGAGGTCTTCTGAGGGAAGCATTTTGAAAATGTACCCAGCTGTTTGTTTGTTTGTTTTTAATATAGCTATAGTATATCAATCAATTTCCCTTTGGATTAAAAATAGGGGTTTTCTTTGAAAGGTGAGTTAGATATTAACAGTTAGTGTTTTTACACTTATTCTTTGTAGAATAACAGGAAAAGGTTCCTCCGTCTGGAATTTTGCACCTTTTGCATTTCAGGTCAAAGCATTGTTATGTATTTGAGCTAGGTTAAAGATGTACCTTTATGATACCTGTGGGGACTAGTGATATGTGACATGGTGCTTCTAAAATGCTGCTTTCAGAGTGGTGGAACCTAGTGAAATTTTAGTAAGGTCAGTAGCTTCTGAAGTGAAGTGCATCTTCTTCATTTTAGAAAGAAGAAATACTGTTTGTAGGAAAACGTGTCAATAAACCTAGCTTTCTTACCTTTGTGAAAAGTGGGCAAATATGCTTTTGTATATAGCTTTTTAACTATGAAGCTATGGGAGGTAAAATGGTAGTAGTGAAAATTCCTGGAACTACTTGATTCCATATTTTTAGAGATTATTATCTTTTTAGGTAGCTTGGCTCTATAGGTTCTTCTCACAGGATTCTGGGTGTATGGTGCTTGTGCAATTATATAACCCAGCATTCTAACCCAAAAACCTGATTTTGCTGCAATTTGACAGATTCTCAGTCTGCAGTTGAAATCTTGTCGTTTACATTAGTTGAGTATCTACTGGGGAAAAAAACAACCTGTGTGGTACTTTTCTACTACTTTTTATAAAAGGTGTGATCCAAAGCAAATTCATGTACTCCTCATTACTGAGGTTTTCTAAGTTGCATAAGTGAAACATGATTAGAGGAGATAAATAGCTCCATAGTGTAATAGCGGGAAGAGAGGTGAACATATACAACTATAGTGTTACTGATCACACAGTTCTCCCACTCGGTTAATGACACTAGTAGTCTCAAAGAAGAGTTTGTGTCTGAAGTAAGGAAAAGCAGTATACAGGACTTGCATGTCTGCAATACAAACACTTCCTTTATACTTGGAGCAAAACAGAAGAACTGACCTTCACCTTTTCCAAGAAGGAAGGAAGTTTGGATTTGTTAAATTATTTTAGTTCTTTGGAGGAGATCACAACCTCAGTCTTGTCTTCTACTTATTGCTGTGTACATTTGTAGAAAGGAAATGCATAAGATGATGAGTGTGTTTATGGATGCCACATCTTATTTCTTTTTTTAATCCCTGAAATGTTGCAATTCCTTAAGTGGGCGGGGGAAGTGAAGGATTTTCCCCCACCCTCTCTGAAAGAAATTAATGCCATTCATTTTGATTAGTAAAAGGCTTAAGTTGTTGGCAGTCATGTGTCTATTGAGGGAATATAGATCTTTCTATATGACTTGGACACGTCTCTCAGGAGACATATTTCACATTTTGTAAAAACATTTTAGTACCATGAAAGTTGTGGATACAGCTTGGCCTAAGTGTTATGAGTAGAATTCTCTCAAGAAAAGACTTTGAAATAGTTACTGATCATTGTCATTTAGTGGTTGCTTTTGGTGTTTGATATTTATATCCAAAAACTGAGAAACCACTTGCAGCTTCATGAAGAACCACAGCAATACACGAGAATTGTCAGGCCCACAACACAGGTAACTCAAAGTTAAATTTTCTTATTAGTGAGGTGTCCTCTGAGAGTATACCAACACTCATATGGAGGGCATCTTGTATGACAAAGTTCTTAAAGAATACTAATTGATGATAGCATTCCTACTTCAAGTTTTGAGGGAGCAAATGGTTCTGTGCCATGGTGTTTTGCTGCAAGAAAATGTGTCGGTGTTAGGACAGGTTAGGACAGTTTGCTGAGTGCAAACACTAAATTTGAGCATTAAGTCCCAGTGCTAGGAATTACACATTTCAGTGGAGAGAAGCTGTTTTCCAAACAAGTGGTTGAACTGTAACAATATCATAAGTTTTGACTTACAAATATAATGGGACCTAATTCATAGGAATAATTTATAAAGGAATTGATGTTGCTGTGTTGCTCTGTCTGATTTATTTGTAAAACAACAGGGGTGCGTTTCATTATTTTGGAGTGTGAAGTTTTTGTCTCTTCACTCTACTGTAGGCATAGAAAATGTGTCTGGAAAATTCGTTATCCATCCACCACGCTAAAGACAGTCTGAGCTAAATATATATTGTTCCTGACAGATGTTTGTTTGCCCTGTTTTTTGAAAATCTCTAATTATAGAGATTCCATGGTGTGTCTGCTAGTCAGTTTGAATCCTTATTTATCTCTGAATGTTAGTACAGCATAATAATCTTGATGTCTTTTGCTACACTGTAAACTCATTACTTACTGTATCCCCGCTGGATGTGAGAATGATGGGTGCCTTAACTCTTTGTAACATGTTCCACATAATAAAAACAGTGTCACCTCTCTGTTCTGCCGTTTAGACAAACATTTCTTTAACTGCATTTTTCTAAGTCAAGCTGGTTTAGACTCTATTTTGGTATTTGGTTTGTTGGGATGTTTTGCTGTATTTTTTTTCTGTGGTCAGTTTTGCAGGTATTCTATATTTAGATCTAATGGTCCAGCTAAAACCTTACCGGCAGATTAGAATAATTACTTCATCTTTCCAACCTAAAACACTCACATTTATTCACCAGAGTATGATGTTTGTCATTTTTTTGCATCAGCCTAGAATTGTTGACTCATTCTGTCTGTGATTCACTGTAGCTCCATATCTTTTTCTGCAGAACTGCTGCCCACTCAGCTGTTCCCGTCTTGTAATTGTACAGTTGTAGATCCCTGCTTTGCAGCTATACTTACATAACTGCATCCTATTTTCAAATCTTTCGCTTAACAAAATCATCTTGAATAATGGTGTCCTCCAAAATGCTTTCAATCTCTTTGTCACTTGGAGTTGTTTCTCTAGAACGTCAGATAGTACAAATGAAGGTAGTCATTCTTGAACCTTCAAGTACCATGTTCTTCCCATTTGATAGGAGGACTCTGAGGACTCTTTGAAAATTGTTTTTCAGACAGCTTTGCACCCCATTTTTATTTACAAAGTTAAGACTGTCCCTGGTACATGTGATTCTCAGAAAACTATGGGGAAAAAAATTACAGTCAAGCTCAATTTTATAGTGTATTACTCTGCACAGTAATACATTTCACTGGTTTAGCGTGAGGGTTTTTGGAACAGGAGTAAATGAAAAACTAAGTAAACGCTTCACAAGTCTGACTGCGTGTCCTAAACGTGTGCGTTTAGTGTGTCCTAAACATGAATGTTCTCTGCAGTCAAAATAAAATACTCCATCTACCTTTTAACATGAATTTTCTCCTTTATGGGTGTCTAAAGCAACAGATAACAATTGTATCATCTACAAATAAACACCACCCAAGAAACTTAAAGGTAGCTTTCTCTTGATTATTATTTTCAGAATTCGGATTCAGCTACTTGCTGCCGTTTGCAGATGTTGCCAGTAGAACCAAGGGGAGGAAATGAACATTATGTAGCTGTCAGAAACAAGTTTTAACTACTCTCCTCTTGTATTGGGTGTTGCAGACTAGAAGACCTTTTAATCTTTTCTTAGCAGACCTAATGTCTTTACTTTTTGGCTAGCTGCTGTACTGAGTAAAACTTACATAAAAGTAAATGTGTGAGATTCTTGTGAGGATTTTTTTTTTATAATAGATTCATTTCCATCAACTCTCTAAAATACTTGCTGACAAATTTATACTTTTGTCAGTCCTACTAAAATCAATTTATTGGACTGATCATCTACTGGCATGTTCTACTTAGAAGCTGATTGTATCACTTCTTTCTATGGAACGTATGTAAAACATGGTTTGAGTGTAGATCACTTTATAAAGTAAAGAAATAAAATTATATGAACTTCTGGATCTATTTGGTTTGACAGAGTATTCTGCAGTTGTAGACTGCATGTACACAGGTACAGGAGGATTAATTAGCAAACGAACAGTTATCAGGTTTTTTACTACATGATGCACCTCAGATAGATTAGTTCATTTGGTTTCATGTCACTGAGCCTTTTCTGAGCCTGTTTGTCTTTACTGAACTGTCTGTCTGCAGCATTCCTTAGACCTGACAGAGACTGTAACCAAATTCCCATTGATGTCAGGTGATGAGATGAAATATATTTCTTCTTACTATACACGGTTCTTTCTTTTATATTTTTTCACCGTTGGTGCAGGTAGTATTGCAGATACATTTTAACTTTTTCAACCACAATTTTGGATTATCTCTTGGGTTACTTGAGTGATTCCGTGTTTAAGGCGGCTCTCATTTGAACTTGAAAAGTTTTTTGTATGCCAGTTAATCAGTAATTTGTCACCTTTCTGATAAGAGATGTTATGTAGCTTGATTTCTACAGCTAGCTAGTAGATTTTAATCAGCACAACTGGATACAATTCCATTGCTGAAATTAATAACTTTTACCTATTTGCTTTAGTAAGCCTAGGGCTCTAAATGAATGCTTTTGCTCATCTCTCTGGAAAATGAGTCTGGGGGTGAAAAACCATTAAAGATATTGCAAGGAAAATAGAGTTCTCCCTATGCCTCCTTCTCTTCCCAGACAATACGATTACTGGATCACGTGGTAGTAATAAGCCTTTTTGATACAGAATTGAAATGCAGTGTTTGAAATCAAACAGGTTGTACAATTGTAGCTGTTTACTATGTGGTGTTTTTTTTTCCCAAATAAAAGCAGTCTTAAACTAAGAGAACCTGTAAGGCAGACATCAAAGTAGATGTGTCAGCTCACATCCACCTAGTTATGGCTGGGAAAAGTTTTCATTGATTTAATAAAGTCTTACAGTAGTGCAAGAAATAAGTGTTTATCTCTAAAGATCTGCAACCATCATTTGCCCTGCTCCATAGGTTATTTGAATTATACCTTCACTATAACAGTCATCAGGGTGCTAGCTGAGTGAGACAGGATTATAACTATGCTCTTATCTTTATATTTCTCTTGTCTTACCCAAAACTAAGTTCAGAAGGCATTTGTTTTAATATGAATTGATGCATTTATTGCCAGGGTTTAATTTTAAATCATTCTTCTGTCTTTAAAACCTGAATCATTAAGCAGACTTAAGCAAGGTAGAGTTAAACTTGCCATTTGAATAGGAAATGCCTTAACCCAACCAATTCTGTATGCTTTGTGACTAGCTCTTCCTGTTGTGCTACTGAACAGAGTATTGGACAGGATAGACAATTAGTGTGACCCAGCAGAGCATTTCTTACATGATTCTCAGTGCTCAAAAACGAAGTTTGAGTGGGCTATGAAGATAAAGCCTGTGCTTGTTTTCTCCTTGGATATCTTGGGGTTTTGGGTTGGGGTTTTGATGTGTTCGTTTTTTGGGTTTTTTTAATAAGGAGTCCATTATTAGTGCAGAACTGCTGTTGAAGCAGTTGATGGTGGTCTGTCTGCTTTTGTGGCATTTAGAGGCAGGAGCGTGGAGTCTGTTCATTCATCATTCTTCTCTCGTGTTAAATCAAAGAGTCTTTCAAGTTCAGGTGGACAAACTTAAGAACTGTGATACTGAATTGTCTGCTGTACATTTATAGACGTTGACATTTAGGTCCTTGTCCCTAGGCAGAAGTGTCCCTACTGCCTACTAGCCAAGAAAAATGTGACAGACTGATGCAACAACCCAAAAAGTAAAAATACTTTTCTTAATATCAACTGTCACAAATCAGTTTCTACTTTCTGATTAAAAGTCTTGCTTTGTGATGTTTCTTTTCTCAGTAGCAATCAGTTTGATCCATGGATTACTAACCTGCTGCAAGTCTTAAAACTGATGTACTCGTCATTGTCCTTGAAGGTGTCTCCAAAATAAAAAAAGCAAATTGAATTGTCTCAATTTTTCTACTGAGGCAACTACAAAAATTCATCCAAAGCACATGAATGTAGATCACAGTTCTCTGACGTTCTCAGTAATTGAACTCTTGACTTCTGCTTTCTTGTGAACAAATGGTAAATGTGGCACTAGAATCTTTGTTGGCAAATGGAGTCTGAGTGAAGTAACCCACCATTCTTACCTTTTGGCAGAAGCAAACCTTTGCTGTTCTGCCCAAAACTATCCAGTAATTCAGTCCATTATGATTTGACATAAGTTCATCCACTTGTTTGCATTAAAAGTGGTTAAAGGTATTAATCAAAATTTTCATTAAACAATTCTACATTCAATCTCAAAGTCTTCTGCAACTAGTGATGTGTTTTTCTTAATGTCTTCGTTTATTGACATCAGTAACCTGTAAAGATGGAAGTTTTCTAGGCTGAAATGTAATATGGCCTTGTGGTTCCCAAGAACGATGTGTATTTTAATCAGAGAGCCCACGGTGAAGTGTTTTCATTTGTTTATATTATCCTCAGGAATGAAAAAGAAGAGACCTCATCAACTAGGATTTCTAAGCTTTTGGACTTCCTTAATGCAAACATTCGTAAATCTCTAATTGTTCACTCTTATAAACTTGAAAAACTCAAGTCTTGTAACTCAAAGGATTGTGTTAATCTCTGTGGAAATTTGGAAACTTCACAAAAACACAATTTATTTTTAAAGAAAGTGTAGACTTTTCACATTAATAGAAGTGGTTTGTTTTCCAAAGGAGGAGTTCTAACTGTTCTCCAAAGAGTAATACCCGCTTACCTGAGCTGAGAGTTTTGTTTATAAAGCAACTTTTAAAGATAAATTCTGAGTGGTATTCACGAATTATTTTTAGATTATTCCTTGGCTTTAAATTGGTCTATTTAAATGGCAAGTTACAGTTCTATTCCGTAGTGGGAAGAAATAAAAATCCCTTTTTTTACTTTAAAGCTTGGAAGAAATAATTTCATTTTTTTCAAGTTTTTTTTTTTCCTTCTTCAAAGACAGAATGTGCAGGACCTTCGAGTCTACTAGAATTCAGGGGAAAAACTGCGTGAAGATAAGTTGAATGCTGTCTTAAAGTTAGCCTGATTAGTAACTTTGTGTTATTGTTTTGGGCTAACATAACGTTTCCTTCATGTTCTTTTCCCTGTGTGTTGCACTTGTGTATTAGCTTCGTTTATTCTCTTCACAGTTCAATATTTACAAAACTGAAAATGTCACACTGTTTTTTAAAACCCACAACAAGAAAATATTTCCAAAACACACACCTGTGGTTCTGTTGACCATTTTAGGGAAAAATAGGGTGAAAACGTCTCTGAAGATCATCTAATTTAATTTCCTCCTGCAAGAAGAGACAGCTTCAAGGTTAGAGGCTTCGCAGGGCCTTGTCCCCTGAAGATTTGCATGTTGCTGTGGACGGTGGTTCTGCAGCTGGGTTCCCAGGCAGCCTGTGCCTCTGCTCTGTTGCTCCAGCTGTGAAGAACGCTTTTGCTTATATCCAGTTGAATTTTCCCTTACAGCATCTCATGACCGCTGCCTTTTGCCACTTCACTGTACAGTCCAAGTCCATGTTCCTGAAACCTGCCGGTTGGGTGCTCAAACAGTGCAGTTTGAGCCTCCCACCACCTCTCCAGCAGAAATACACCCGTTGTACTTGGTCTCATCCATATTCCATGTGCTCAATTCCATGAACTGTGTAATATAATAGTAGAATTGCTGTACTTTGCCAAGAATTCCAAGGTCAAGTGATACTTTATGGCAGTGTGTGTAACAAGGTATTTATCTAAAACTGTTCATTTACTTCAGGGTTTAATCTTGAAAGACTGTTGTCAGCTCAGCAAAAGAAAGGGACTGATAAAATTTGCACATGTTGGGAATTAGTGTTAAAATTCTTCTCTACCCAACAGAGCCGTTTAGCAATCTCCAATCCTGCCAGTTTTTAATAACAACCCTGTTGGTTGTTCTGGTAATCTGCTGAGAACTGGATATAGCCTTGAAATTCCCTTCCACAGGACTGCAGAGGCAAGGCATGCTGATTCTGGAATCGTTGAAATCATTAACAGGAATATTTTCGTTTATCTAGCTGCTGTGCTTTTATCGTTTAAACTATAAAAAATGTGAGAACACAGTTTGAATCTTCTATCAAGGATCTATTCTGATGTCAAACAGTTTGACAGATGTTATGAGTGGGGAAAAATGCATGTGTTTCTGTCTGTGCAGAGGGAACTCTGACAAGAGTTTATTGTGAAAACTTCTGATCATATTGCAGCAGGGACTCCTTACTTGTGTGCTTTCACATGCTTAGTTTTTATTGATTCAGAATATGTCTGTTTTTTAAAAAGGCAAATGTATCTGTTGTACATTGTGAGATATTTAAAAAAAAAAAAAAAGCTGTTTTTTAATGCTTTCTATCTTGAGGAAGTAGCATGAAGATGCTTTAAAAGTTGGCATTGGAAATTATAGAGAATGAATTCATGATGAGGACTGAGCTCCTGGTACTGAGATGAATCCCAAGAGACTTGAGAAATAATGAGCTTAATATTTAAATAGCCAATGTATAGACAAACAGGGAAAAGAAGGAATAACAGGTAGAGTTGAGATAGATGGAGATAATACCTAGGGAAGCAGGTACCTAGCAGTACAGAGAGAGTTCCGTAATTGTAAATGCTTTTTATAGTGTTGGGAGACGGTAGGTCTTGTAGAGTCATTAAGTGAGGCTGGGAAGTGGCAAGGAAAGTTTGCAATATCATTGCCTGATATGGGTAGATTTTTTTTGTTGGTAGTTTTATTGTTACCTTGTTGTTTTGTTTTTTTTTTTAAAAAAAAGAAGTGCCAGGCATTAAGATTGTATTTCAAAGGATAAAGTAGTTATGTTGACAGTACATTTCCATCTGTATCAGCTGTCAGCTTTATAGTCAAATTCAGGCTCTTTGTTTAAGCAAGTTATAAACTATTCCTCTACTTCTCTTGGATATTCTGAATTGGCAAATAAGAAGTGATATCACATCCTTTTTTTGCCATCCTGAAGACGTTTAAGAGTGTGTGTTAATATTTCTTTCACATTTTGCACTCTAATGTCTATCTTCTTCTTTCACAGCTAGGAGGCAGCTAGCTCTTTTTCCAAAGCTCATAATGCAAGCACATGAACTACAATAGGATATGTATGAGGAAGAAGATAATCTGTCATTATCTTGTGATGACTTGTTCTGTTTTTTCTGTGTCCTACTCCACCCTTACTGGGCTGTTTATTCCACCTTGTGCTTCAAATCTGTCTGTTTCGCCATTATCCAGCTGAAGGCAAAGGGAATTGTAGAGTTGCATCCCTGGTTTCCTGCGTGTTTGGGTTTGGATTTTTTTCTATTAGCAATTAAATAGGCTTTTCCATTTGGGCTGAGAAGAATCACGTGCTCTTTATCCCATAAATGCTGTTGGCCTAAGTAATTTCACAAGAGTGCAGAGTGGGATTCATACACAGGGAAAATGGAGTCTTTTGGTGTGTGTGTGTGTGTGTGTAGAAATGTGAAGTCTGAAACCGTGTCTTACTTTCCACTGCACTGCAGATTTAATTTTATTTGATCTAGTACCATATTTAATTTATAACTGTAACTTCTGTGGCAAACAATTATAGTCTGCCTATACTCTGTTGTGTAAAGTATTAGGAAAATTAGATTGTCTTGGAATTACCATTTTGGGGTTAGAATCTCAGCCTAAACTTGACAGCATCTTGCGTAGGTTTGTGTGGCTACAAAACCAGAACATGGCAACAGGAGGAAGGGAAGTCAGTAATACAAACAGGCAAATAAGAATTCAATGTTTTCTGAGAAGGGTATTGATAATATTTTTTACCTATTTTTCCATTCTTTTAATTCCAGTAAAGCATCCATGTATTTATGTTAACTGCTGGATTGTCATCATTCTGTGATGTATGACCTTTTGAAATAAATTGTATAGTAATGAAATTTCTCTGGCATGTATGAAACCTAGAAGGCTGCTGAGGGAATGTTTCCCTTTTCATGTGAAATTATTCTGGTCTAAAACATAATGTTCTATTTCCATTTTATTGTTGTAATAGAGATGAGATTTGGTGTTTAAATGGGTGTTGTTCTGTCTTTATGTCTGGCCTATATAATGTTTTGTCAAAGGAACTGAGAATGTGTTTGGAGAAGCCAAGAAATTTTCAAGTCATGCTGCTGTAAATTGCAGCCCAGCCTTCTGGTGTGGCCTTTGCAGTCTGGAATACTTGATTGACTATTTCTTAGGATCTATGAATAGAAATCTTTGGATGCAGTTTTCCCCCGTATTTTGTACTATGATGAGCGATAAAGACTTCGGCCTTCCCTTGTATATGTTTTCTTTAATGTAATTTGGAGTTTGTGCGTATAAAAGCCCCAAACCCTAGTATTGTATCTCTCCTTGCTGATGATGACTAATGCTTTTCTTTCTTTCCTTTGTAGAAAATGTTCCAGAAGAACTACGAGAACCGTTTTACACAGACCAGTATGACCAAGAGCACATTAAACCACCTGTTGTTAACTTGCTGCTGTCTGCAGAACTCTACTGTCGTGCTGGGAGCCTTATTCTCAAGAGTGATGCTGCAAAACCACTTCTAGGTCATGATGCTGTTATACAAGCCCTGGCACAAAAAGGCCTTTATGTCACTGACCAAGAAAAATTGGTGACTGAACGAGATCTTCACAAAAAGCCGATTCAAATGGTGAGTGTTCAAAGCTTGTATGTTGTTTCTTCTCTTCTTCTGTGTATTCCCAATAACTACATATCTGTTTTTTGACAGCTGTCATTACATTGAAGTGTTTTTTCAAGAGTTAAATGTGACTCATTACTGGAAGGCTTATGATTATTTTGATTTGTTTTTTCCGGCTCCTCGTAGTTGTCAGTGCAGGTGTATTTCCTCTGTACTGTTGCTGGAAAGAAACTATCATTCCACTTAGTTCAGGTATTAGGTTTTTAAATACAACAGTAGCAATATGATCACTTTGATTTCAGTTTTATAGCACTGACTGACAGTGGGTGTTTCTGTGTTGGACAGGTGGTTTGAAAATAGTTTTGGGGGTTTTTCCCTTACTACAAAAGTTTTTTTAAAAACTTTTGCTGATGTAGGCAATTCAACCTAGTGACATTCCATAGTCTGCTTAGATGTACTGCATTTCTATATCTGAAACAGGGTAGTCGTGTTACAAAATGAAACTACGAAAAGAGATGTGAGTATGGAATGTGTTAATTTTACTTGTGCTTTACCATGCGTGTACTTGCAGTCAACAGACTTGGAATTCCTTGTGCTGTATGCTTCTAACAGTGGTGGCCATGGTGATAAATTGTTAATTTATTTGTCATGTGACTAGTTACTAAAGCTGGCAAGTCAAATTTTGGCCTTCTCTTTCTTAGATTGCTATAACTGAACTTTTTCCTAGGAAACACCTTCTATATTAAAGGCTTTGAAAAGTCTAGGAAATTGATGTGTTTCTTTGTGCACAGTGGTCAGGATAGACAGTAGTTTTGCTGTTAGTCATGACTGATTTGGTTGCATTAGCATGTAATTTGAAAAGCTCTGAGTTCTTGCGTTTCTGTGTGTATATTGATATCTACATACATAGGTGTATGTATATGTAAAAATTAATTTCCTGTGGAGGAATATAATTGGGAAAGAGCCACTTAGGAAATTCACACAAAGCAATAGGAGTAAAAGCTGCTCCTAAAGCCTCCTCTGTGTAGAGATAGGGAAGTCCATGTGGAGTCTGATTTGGTTTAGTCTTATGTTTGTTTTGTTCACGTCTCGTATTTGTTTTTCTGTTAAAATTTAAAAGGAGATTATTTTAGGTTTGTTCTGACTTGAAAACTTGTAACTGAAATTGTCTGTTTCCAAGAGATTGCGCCTTACACTAACGCTATAGAGCTGTTCAGTGGTACCTCTATTTCTGTTCTCCATGTATTGCTAGTTATTGACATTTAATTCTGTGTTTATTTTTGTTTAAATCTTCCGCTTTGAAACAATCATCCTATTGCCTTTATTTTTAGAAGGGGAACAAAGCAATCAAATACCATGTTATTACTCTCCAGGTTTAAATTTATACGGTCTTGGCTGTGCTACATGAAACAGTGCAGAAATACTTCAGAGCCTGGAACTGAAACAGTGTTGAACTGAGAACCAGCGAATTTTTCTCATGAAAATTATACTTCAGGAGCACAAAAGCAATGACTTGATGCTTAAAAAGTTTATGAAGGCTGGGTTTTTAAAAGATAAAAGTGAAGTTGACAAGTTTCAATTGCACTTTAAAAGAAACAAATTTGTCTTAAGGAGACGCTTCCATACGGAAATAATATGTGAGATTTTGGCAGGCTGTGGAAATCAGAAATAGCTTAAAGATTCAGTATACTTCTGATAGTTATGCAGCAATTTTGTTTTAGTTCTTCCAGGCACAATGTGCATAGATCACTGTTACGTTTTCAAATGTCAGGTACACTGAAGAGGAAGGCAATTTGGATTTTTTTTTCTCATATATGTATTTGCAGTCCTTAACTTTTAAAAACTTATCTATATATTTTCTTACATAAGAAACCAAAATAGACTTTTAGTCAGGTTTCTGCATTATGCCAATAATTTTATATCAGCTGGTTAATGTATTTGGTAAACTGAATCCTTGTATGAGACTTGTGATATTTTAATCAGGATGAACATTTTGTATTAGTACGCTGGTGGTCTCTTTTGATTTGCTTCAAGTAGAGGCAAAAATGAACGGAAGAATGAACAGATTTCAGTCAAGAATTAAGAAATGCTTTCCTTTCCCCAAATCCCTGCAATGCTCTTAAGTCATGTGGGGGAACGAATAAACAATGAGCATCTTAGTTCTCTGCTGCTTGATACTCTACATGGAAACGAGTTGCATAATTACCTAAGCTGTAGACTTGTGTACTGCTCAGTCTCTGTCCCTAATGTGGCAGGGCCAAAACCAAGTAAATCTTAGCTTGAAGGGTATTAATGTTAAATCTGGAACACCTCTTTAAAACCAGTATGTGTTGAAGGGTGTACAGATGTAGTAACATTACAGACTATTACCAGATTAGTGCCAAAAATCTATTTTCTGACCCTTATCATTGTATATTGATAAAGCATTTTCATCTGATTTAGGAAAAAAAAAAAAACTATCTTGCAAGGTTGCTGAAAGAAAAAAAAAAGACATTTTAAAAATCTTCAGTTCTTATTCTTAATTTGGCAACTAGAAAAAGGTTGGTGGATGTCCTGAATATAAATATTATCTCCAGGAAAAAATTACATACTTTCAAATATTTCTGTGTGTCATCTTTTCTATTTAGGAAAATACAAAAGCCATAGTAAGCATAATGCAATCAAAAAGGATAACTTGTTAAAATTTGAACTCTAATTTGGAAAAATATTGTTGCAGAAAAAGGTCAAACAACTTGCACACATGTATAATTATTTTTTTTAATCATAGAATGGTAGGGTTGGAAGGGACCTCCAGAGATCAAGTGTAATTCCCACACAGAAGCAGGTTCACCTAGATCAAGTGGCATCTCCACAAGAAATAGACAAATAGAAATAGAAAAAAAGGGATGCCCC
>WBNH01002581.1:0-89586 GCA_013401255.1 Urocolius indicus | reverse complement strand
ATGCATGTTTTCTAAGAAATAATTATGAGGATGCAACTGAAAACTTTGGTTAATAATCTTGAGTAAATTTCAGTTTTTAAAAGTAGATTAATCTATCCCTTGTATACCTAAAAACTGAGATGACAACTTTGTTGTAAGGGAATTTGTCATCCAAAATGGTTTCAAATTCACTTTGAATTGGGAACATAATGTTTTGAAAATCTCTTTAATGTCAGTTAAGATATGGTTTCTGAATTCATTCAAAGGACAATCTTAATTTTTCCTGCCCTTATACTAGTAAATAAACTTGTCTGATTAATGAATATACAGAGAAGAAGAAAGATGTGTACAGAGACAAAACTAAGTAATTGTAACAGTCAACTTTTCTTTATGTCAATCTTGGTTACAAGCTCTCACATGACTGTAAAGCCTAGTTTTCCTGAGATATATTGTCCTCTATACAGGACAACAAATGTGAGGTTTACCAGAAGATTTTTCTTTCTTACATTTCCTTTGGGGTGTCGTTTATAATCTAGGTAGTATGAAGTGTTTCAGCTATAAATAGAAGCTCTTAAATCATGTTTCTCTTTTTTTCTTACTTGCCATATCATCACGTTTCCATGTATCATTGACAGTTCTATATTTTAGATTTGCTTTTAGTCAGCTCTCATGCACTTTATGTTACTCATTGTAAAAAACAAGTTCATTTTTACTTTATTTCATAGAATATTTTCTTAGGAGCCTTTGAATCATACTTTATTAGTAGCTAGCATATCTTAGTAAATTATGGCTTCTACAGCTGGTAGAGTTGATATTTTGGAAAAATGACAGTATTTATTATCATATCCTACTAATGAATTGTATGATATATACTCAAGGGCTTCCTTGGTAGACTGAGAAAGAAGAAAGTGGAAGAAGGTTAGGTATGTGGAAGGGTAAACTAAAGCTTCCCCTATGTCCACAATTAAATTTTCATACTCAAAAATTAATGGAAACTAATTTTAAAATTCATAGCAAACATAAAGTTTGTACTAGATATTTAGATGAATTTTCTAAATATTTGAGGTCTTAATTTAATCCATATTTAATTATAGAGAAAATGGAAATTGTGCAATGCAGTTTAATTCCAGGATAAAATTCAAATTCAAATTGAAAACTGAAGGAATTCAATCTATTTAGGTAACATTAGACTAACAGTTATTCTTGAAGGTAAAATAAAGAATCATATGCCTCATGAATACTTTGAAAGTGAAAAAATAAATAGAATTAAGATAGAATTTACATGGCCTTTAAGAACTGGAGTAGAAAAGCAAAGTAAATGCAGTTCTACTTTTTGTCTTCTGTATTTTAGGCTAAATAAAAGATAGGCCATAAAAAAATCTGTTATAATGTACTGTGACAAAAATATTGTTAGATACTGTACTTTTCCCTGAACAGAAATAGTCCAATGAATTCAGAGGACGTTGATGAGAGATGGTGAGAGGAAGAATGCACTTCAAACCACTGTGGTGATTTCCTCTGGTAACTGGCAAATTTTCATCAAGAATCACAAAAACTTTTGACCAGACTGATGCTACCCTCCTGATTTTCCACAGAATAAAAAAACAGTAATATTTCCCCTGTTATTTCCACATTCAGATCACACAGAGAAAAGTCAAATATGTCATGTATCATGCATGATTACAACAAGTTTAACAGAACCTCTTTTATGATATTACTAATGAAATATTATCTTAGAAAAGGACTGTAAAATTACCAATTACTGAAGGAATGGAGAAAGGAAAAACATAAGGACAGTTTTTAATGAACTGGAATAAACTGTTCTGACATGGCTTTCAGCTGCAGGTGGGCCTCAGAGCAGACAAGGCAAGTAGTAATAATATCAGGCACAAGTGAATCAAATGAAAGCCAGGAGGAAAAAACTGGAATGTCAGAAATCAAACTTCAAAATCTAGAGAAAGACCAGGAAAGTGAGGAGTCTTTTAGAATAAGTATAAATTAATGTGAAGATTTTAACCAATTTCACCACACTGTGTGACTTCATTCATGGCTCAGCCTATGAATTTCAGTGTCTTTCACCTCTTATGAAATCTATGAATAGAAGAATGGTAAATAATGTATTGAATGTTTTTCATCAAAGAAGTTGTATATCCTTGATGAGTAAGACCTATTTCAAAATACGCTTCTATAAAGTAACAAAAAAATGTACAGGGATATTACTACAATACAGATAACCACTAGATATAACATCAGTCCATACTACCTTGTGTGCTCTTTAGCTATACTCTTTCTGAAAGAAGGACTCAGTGCCAGCAGTACAGGTTTTGACTACATCTGCCAGTTAATGCAATGACACTATTCCAGATTTTGCCACCTTGGTAACCAAAACCAGCACAAGATCAGATTGGACTCTCATGTGGAGTATGATAACAAGAGAGAAACATAATACAGAGGATCCAGCATGTATCAAGTCTGGACTGATATGAAAGTATGATGTAGCCAAGGCAAGCAGTAAGTGCATCACAAAACACTCCTTGGCTATGTTTTATGGACACAGTGAAAAATATTTGCTTGTTCTCTATAGGTTTTTACACTCTTTGACTAACAGAATTTGTCCCATCTAATCTTATTCCAAAAATTCCTTGAAAGTTCATATATGAAATAAAACATAGTGGAAAAACACCTGTGCTACTGCCATCTTAGATGTGTTACTCTTTGTGGTGGTTTAGCCCAATGTCCATCCAGTTATAAAATCACTCCCCCTCCTAAACTGGACAGGAGAGAGAGAGAAATATAACAAGCAGTCTGTGAGTTGAGATAAGGAGCGATCACTTGGCAGTTAGCATCACGGGCAAAACAGACTCAACTTAGGGAGAAAAAGGTTTGATTTATTAAAGAAACAATAAGAGTAGGGAGATGAGAAATAAAACTGTCTTAAAAACTCCTCCCCCCACCCGTCCTCTTCCCAGGACTCCTTTTCCTTCCTCTCCCAGCGGCGCAGGCGATGGGGGATGGGGGTTGCAGTCAGTTCATTACAGATGGACTTTGCCACTGCTGCTTCTCAGGGGGAGGCCTCCTCACACTTCCCACTGCTACACTGTGGGGTCCCTCCCCACAGGAGACAGTCCCTCATGAACTTCTCCAGCGTGGGTCTTTCCCATGGGCCACAGCTCCTCATGAACTGCTCCGGCATGGGACCTTCCATGGGGCAGCTCCTCACACACTGCCCTGCGTGGGTCATCCACCGGGAGAGACAGTTCTTCAGGGACAGGCTGCTCCAGGCTGGGTCTCTCAGGGCATCACAAGTCCTGCCAGCAAACTTGCTTTGGCGTGGGCACGTCCCCTACGGACTCCCAGGTCTTGCTGTGAACTTGCTCCAGGATGAACTTCTTACACAGTCATGGCCTCCCTCAGGCATCCACCCGCTCCGGCGTGGGCATCTCCCCCACGGGCTGCGAGTGGGTCTCTGCTTCCCGGTGGTCCTCCACGGACTGCAGGGGGACAACCTGCTTCACCATGGTCCTCACCACATATCACAGGAGAGCCTTTTCAGTGCTTAAGCACCCTCCTTCCTCCTTCTCCACTGACCTTGGTGTCTGCGGAGATGTTTTCACATTCTCTCTCCCTGTTGCTGCTGCAGTTTTGCAACTGCCCAACAACTTCCTCTCCTTCTCAAATATGTTATTCACAGAGGCGTTACCTCCATCACTAATTGGCCAGGCCTGGGTCAGGTGCAGGGTCCAGCTTAAAGTTGACTGGCCCTAACCCTGTCAGCTACAGGGAAAGCTTTTGGCAATTCTTTTTGTTTAAAGAAGCCACTCCTTTAGCACCCCGTTACTGAAAAAACCTGGCCCAGGTCAAACCACTACACTCTTGATGCCTTAAACTACTTGTGTGCTATACACTACCTTGATGTGTTTATGAGACGGTGGCTTCATAGCTTCTGGTGGACTCAAACTGCTACTTTTTATAATGTAACTTACTAAGCAACAGTAGAATTGATTGGTGAGGTTCTCACCAATGCTATTATCTGATGCGGATTTTCTAATGCTCTTTGATGCTCTGAATTAATATGTTTCCCTTGCAGCATGCTTAACAGTCAGAACCTAATAGACTATAACTCTTGTCACCACACTACTAAAAACCTAACTAGTTTCTGCACTTGCATGTGTAATTAGGACTATCACTCTCTTTAATTGCCTGCTATTAAATTACTCTTTTTCACTTAATCTAGTTTTTGGGGTTTTTTTTCTGTAACTTTCCAACTGCTGATATTGACAAAGTGCAGCCATTTCATCCGCCTGATACACAGGGGTTGCAGGAATATCACTTGTGACTGCCATTTCATGCTTCATTACAGCTGTACATCTCAAATCATAACACTAATTAGCAAACAAGTCTCTTGTTCGTCTGCCTGGATGATGCAAAATAAGATCACTGGCAGGCTGAGCACAGCCAAATTAAAGTACATTACCATGTGGTTAAATGGTCAGTACAGTGGTCTTATTCTGCCTGTCACAACTGTAGCATTTTGCTCTTAACATTCGTCATTTTATATATATGTTAGAATAAGGTTAATCCTGCTCCCAGTTTCTCCTAATAGCATCTTTGTAAAAGAGGTAATTTTACATGTGAATTAGTTATTAGGTATTGTAATATGATTAGTACAATAGCTTGCTCCTGTAATCATGTATTCACCAATATCCCTATATTTGAACTCATGTTTAGTCAGATGCAAAATAGGTCCATAAGTATCATGCATGTTTATTCATACACCAGAGAAGGAAATAATTTATAGTATCTTTACCTTGTCCACTCAATGAAGACAAATAAGTGATTTTCCCCATATTTGTAGGTTTAAAAATGCTCTACACTCTGTTAGTCCATTCATCCCTCCCATCCATACAAGAATCTCAAATGTATCCTGCAATTAACATAAATTAATCTCAGCATGACTGCAGAAAACTACACAAGCTATTACTGCCATTTTTCCATTAGCTGTAGAGTACAGAGAGTCCATGTCTTGCCTTAGGTATCAAAGCCAGACTCTGAGCAGACCTGGGAACAGACCTTAGATTTACAATCTCACAGCCCAGTGCTTGAGCTGAATAAATCTCTACTGCTATACCCACTGTAGAGAAGACTACACTGCCTTAGCCTGCAAAAGGAACTTTCAGGAGAAACTGGATCTGTTAATTATTAGGTCTTACGTGGTTTTTTATGTCTACAGTTAGAACTCATTTATGTTACAAGAATTTTCACAGAAGTCTACTTCTAGAAATGTCTGATCTCACAGTGCCTATGATAAGGATACAAAAAAAAGGAAACTAATCTAACATGTCAAATCCGTCAAAAAGGCAAAGACTTTTCCACTCTGAAGTAATACCTTCATCTTAGAGCACAGGCAATATAGGAAAAATGTCTATGTAGTCTTGGGGGAAAAAAAAATCATTCTAAGAGAAATTATTGTTAGATATCTTGTATTGTTTTTAAAAAAGTATAAATCCTCTGACTTCAGATAAAACAAACAAACAAAATCTCATCAAAAACCCCTGAATAAATTACAATTTCCTGCACATACTGATAATTGAATCCTTGATGTTTTTACATTTGAGAGTCCTCACTCTTAGATATGACATGCTAGAGCCAATGGACCTCCAAAGACATGTGCTTTCCTGCTATACACACAGACAGCAGAAGTTAGTTACTGTCTCCCCATACCATACAATCTAAAGAAACAGACCAGCTATAAAAAAAATAGTGGGGGACTCTATGCCTCCAAAACATTAATAAAAGTCCTTTCCAATATCCTTCAAAAGGAGGCACTTGTTTCTCTGTGGCTCCATCGAGCTCTCTTTCCATACAGAGAAGCAGATATAGCTTTATCCTTCTCTAGTGTCTTGATGAGCTGCTGCTCTCATTTGTGGCAGGACTCAGATACCCAATATATCTACCCTGCCTCAATGCACAAAACAACAGACGGAAGTGTAGTCTTTTGTATGACCTCATTAAGATCCCACATAGTGTAGCATGAGCACTCTGTCACAGCACTGAGGTTGTAGCAATGGACAAGTTCAGGTTATTGTCCTACTGTAATTTCTGGCTGTTGCAAGAGAAGAAATATAGTTTCTTAATTTCATTAATTTCATGGTAAGACTGCTAAAACTAAGCATAAACTTCTTCATTTCAGAAAAAGTAGAACTATAATTTATGATTTTTTTAATCGGAAAAAAAAAATCACTTAGCCATGTGACTAAGTAACACACCAAGAAAGTAATGAATTGTGGCAGCATTTGTTGTCTTTTTATATTTTCAAAGAGAAGCATATCCACATTGGTACACCATTGATGCATTTGAATTTGGATTCACAGACACTAGAGGAAAAAAATTAAATTAAATTAAAACAAAATAAAATAAAATGGAACCAGGAGTGAATATTTATAAAGTCAATCTATAAATGAAATTAATTGAGAGACTCTTCAATCCCTCTCTTAACTGGATTTTCTCCTTGAAAGCCATTTGAGTGAGCAGAAAGTCTTTTTTCATTCCATCAGTATCAAAGTAGTCCAAAACGAATTCCCTCCCCCCCACCCCCATCCCCCACTTTGCAAGAGTCTTAGTACATCCTATCAAGGGAGAATGGTGATTTGCCTGCAAATGAAGCACTTTCAGTCATGTTAGTAGAAGTCACAAGGAAACTGCTGTTGTCCTGAAGGTCTCTGCCCGGCAGCCTGGCCCTGACTCAGGTGGTTTTGCCTCTTGGTGAAGGCCTGTGGAAGCCCCTGGGATGCCGTAAAGTAAGCTCCTGCCTTCATGACAGCAAGTCAATCCACACAGTTGTCTTGTAGCCCTGACCTTGTGCACGTGTATTCTCACTTCCCCTGCTCTAGGTCAAGGAAATAGTAATCTGAATAACCAAGACAGCACAGGTATGTGCCTGGGAGTCTGCAATGTGATGACAACATGATTCAGGGACCAATAATGAGAAGAGGGGGTGTTTAGACTTCTTTGGCCACTTTCATAAACACTCACCTTAACTATTCACCCCAGAACAACAGGTGGATCCATCCAAATAGTATGTAAGATGAACAGATGAAACTGAGTTTCTCCATTACTTCTCTACTCTGCAGGAATATGTGAATGACCTGTCAGTATATGTCAGCTATAAGAACCTCACCTTAAGATTTTCAATATGAGAACATCTCCAATAATGTCATACAGGAAGCTATATATTACCTTCAATGCAGTGTTCAAGGGGCCAGAGAGCCTGATGCTGGAGGGCTTATACTGCTCAAGCAGTGCATGAATAAGAGCAGTATCATTTCACACCTGCAATGCCTCATTTTGCCTTGGGAAAATGGATCAATTCCTTTAAATATGTCTCTGAGAACAACTATATTTGGAGGTTTTATGCTGAAAAAAAACTTGATCTTTCTATGTTATACAAAGTTTCATCCTTCATTCAAAAGTCTTACTCTATTCACCTGTAAAAAAAAAGTACCAGCTGATGCAGTGCCACCTGACAGCGATTGCATTGCTTACAGATTTGTTCTCTTGAGTAGTTAGCTTCAAAATTCTACAATTTACTCTTTCCTTGAGTTGTTTATAAAAAGCCAACTTCACAGTCTAGATCAAATATATTGATTATCTGTGGCAAAATAATACAATTCAAAATAATTTGACTGTAGGGACACAAATTGAGAAAAAAATATGAATAAAAGACATTGGTAGCAAATATCTCTGAATTTACTGGGAAGTTAAGAGAATTTGCTATAAACCAGATTTTGACAAAAAGATTTTTGCTTCTAAACTCCTTTGTAGCTTTTTGAATTTATTTATGTAATCTTAGATTTATGTAATAATCACTGAAAGCTGAGATACAATATATAATATTTTGCTGTTACTTACAGATTCTGAGATGTCTTTAATGAACTAGAATATATTGCAAAGATTTCAGTGAAGAAATGTATTCCTTTCTATCCACATATCACTTACCAGGGTTATTTGGCTTATTTTGAACTTTACCTTCAAAAGGTCATTTGGTAGTTAAAGAAATGGTGCTCAGATCATTTAACTGAATCTGAGACGTGACCATAAATGTCATTGGTTAGACTTAGATCATTAAATAGTTCCTAAGGGATTTTAAATCTATTAATAAGGAAGAAATTTATATACCAGAAATCAGTAGTTGACCCAATGTTCATCCACTTCTGATGGTCATATATAAAGGATACTGTGCAGAACAACTGAAAAATGTATGTTTGTTTTATTTTAAAGGAAGTCTACATGCTAACAAATCTGTGCTTATATAATGTGAGAAATTATATATATGAAGAAAAAGTAAAAGCTCCTTTCGTAATCTGTGAAAACTAAGTTGTTTCCTGAAGCTGAATTTGTTAATGCCACTGGTGCAACTTACACTCCCAGGCAGCCTTGACACTTTGCAATATGAAATATTTCTGACTTGTTTCTTTAATAGTTTTCCATCATTGTTTCCATTTGCCCGAGCTCACATTTATTAAAGCCTTTGAAACAATTTTGCTGTAGAAACCTGATAGCAAATTCTTGTAATCTATTAGTAGATCCATTCCAGTAAATTGCAGAATTGCTTATTTGTAGATCTATAAGATGAAGGTCTTGGCAAAAGCTAATAATTGATTCATGCTGTACTATGTAAGCTATTGACACAGGTAAACGCAGGATGCTGCAGGAATGTAAGCCATGCCCCATACTCTAACAGCTCCAGCTTACTGCATTTTACCAGGGTGAGTTAAGAATATTGTTTATTTAAGAATTCACTGCTTTAATTGCATTAAGCATATTATTCACCTTGGACTGTAATTTAATTTTTGTTCGAGTACTCAAGCTAGAAACAGTATGTTTGTCAAAATAAAAGGACTATGCAAAAGATGAATAGGAAGTGTACAGATGCTGCTTATCAGCTATTTGGTTATACTTAGCTAGTGTTTTTCTTTTATTTGTCTGCTCTCTTACAGAGTTTTATCCACAGAAGCAGAAAGTCATAAGATGTATTGGGGCACTCATAAATAAAACCAGCACTGCAGAGACTGGACAAGTTCCCGGTAATCCTATAGATTTTTTTTTTTTTCAACAATATGTATGAAAATTTGTATTAAGGAAAAATATTTCAGGACATTATTTGCTTTTTTCTTAAATCAGAAGTACAGAGTTCGTCCATCTAATCTTCCTAGCCTTGCATTTAAAAGCTTCAATGGGTCTGGGACAGGTCCCCAGTGCACAAATGCCGTACCCTGATGTACTGCAGCTGCTTGTCTATACATTTGTCTCTGAATTGTAACTGTAAACTTGTCAATCTTGACTCTAATAACCTACCTTACAGGATATTCTATAAGCATCTTCAGCCACAAAGCTTCTATTTTGTTTCTCTAAACTTCCATGGATGTCATTGAACTTACAACACCCAGAATGCAATATTAAAAGTGCAATTCCATAGAAAAACTTCTTTACTATTAGGTAACTTTACTATATAGGTAACACAAAAAGTTCCAGTTAAGCATAAGAAAAACTATTTTACTGTGAGGGTGAGGGAGCCCTGGCACAGTCTGCCCAGGGAGAGTGTGGAGTCTCCTTCCTTGGAGGTCTTCAAGACCTGCCTGGACACGTTCCTATGTGACTTGATCTAGGTGGACCTGCTTCTGCAGGGGAGTTGGACTAGATGATCTTCAAAAGTCTCTTCCAACCCTACCATTCTATGATTCTATGAATATTTTTTCTTCCTCCTTCTTGTCTGCTTTCTGAAAATGGGGATATGGGGCTTCTTGAATATGTGGAAACTTAAATTGCTGCAGATCTGGTTTAGTATTTGTGAGGTGACTTTTCTAACCACCACATGACAGTCTCAAAGGTTCATTTAACACCACTTTAGCAACCAGTAAATAATTAAATATAGTGCTCTATCTCAAATTGCAGAGCCTAAGTGACAGGGATAATGAGAGACTTCTTGGGCAAAGGACACAGCTTACATTAAGTCTCTATGCTATAATATTTTCTAAGTAGATATTTCTTACTTGCTTTCATTTCAACTGTTCTCTTTTAATTAAAGCTCAGAGACACACGTATGGACTGTACATCTTAATGCTGATGAAATAAGAAAGGCTAAATTCTTCATGCAAGCAGATGCTGAGCATTGGCACCAGCTGGAAGAAGTCTGACGACAAACATGGCAAACCTGGTTCAGCTGCCAGGTGAAAAATGTTTTAGTTATATGATCTAAATTGTTTCTGTGCAAAATTAACCCTGTAGAATACACATTGTAAACATGATTCCTTGCTGTAAAAAGTTAAAAGCTACAAATGTACCCAGAGTAACTCTTTGCATCTGAATTGGCTTCTGTTAAGAAGATGATCTCAACCCAAAGTTTTGTCCTGTCTACAGAATGAATGGAGGTGATTCAAAAGGAAAGGGCATTTTGTTGTGCACTTTGGCCCCATTCTTTGTGGACATTTAACAGTTACTTCATCACCTCAAGAGCGAAGTTGGCAATTCATTGATACGAACTTTCTTCTCCAGTGAAGTGATATTGGTAACACTATTAGATGCATCTGTCCTGAAAGATGGATATTTCACTGCATCTCCCTGGCAGGAGGACTGTATGGAAAACAGCAACACTCAGAATTACAGTTTACAAGGAAATTAAAAATCAAAGTACAGGAAAATTATTCAACAGCTTTCCACTGTTTTTTACCCTAACTAGATTGCTACTACAAAAGTATCAAGAAAGGTAGAGGTCAGGGGATTAAGGTTCAAGCAGCAGCTTTCTTCCTTAGGAAAGTAAGGATTAATGAAGACTAGTGCTTTTTGACAAAAGAAGTGAGTCACAAAGGCCCAACTAAATGTTTTTAAAGAGAAGGTAAAAGGATATGATGGATTTTAATGTGCATTTTTCTCTACATCTAATAAGCTGAATTAGATTAGAGTAACAATTTTTACAAGAGATACAGTTCTCATTTCTCTCACAATTATCTGCTAAGAAATGTATTGTTTTCTCAAACACTTTTGACCTGCAGGCCCCTTTTTTTTCATCCAGAAAATCAGAAATTGAAGTAAAATGTTAAACAGGATAAAGCATTTAAAAATTATTTTATTAGGACTAAGGCTTACTGCAAGCTCACATGATTTTCTCCATAGACTGTCTCTTTTCCTGCAATGGATAAAATCTATCTGACATTTTGGAAGGGTTAATGTGACCTGACTATGATAAGAATCTAGAAGAAGTATAAGGAACAATTATTTTTTGTTTTCACATGGAAATTTGAAAGGGAAAGAAAGATGGGCTTTGCATCTAGAATTGCCTGCAATTTGCTACAATGAACAGAACATCATACTTGTCTGTCTGGGGTTTTGAGAAGATGAAGGAGGTGCAAATGTTGCTGCTGAAGGAACAAATGTAGCTATCCTAGTTTATGCTTGGCAACCAGCAGCATATAAACATTAGAATATTGCACCTCTGTAAAAAAAAAGTTATAGTAGTTGCTGATTTCTGGTTTCCTTCCTTCTACCTCACCAGAAGCTGGCAGATTGATTGCTGACCATTGGTTATTAACTTTTACAATTGCTGCAGCTAGCATGGACAACCATATAATTCAGATATCTTGTATACTTTAGGGTTCTTTTTGTGTTAAAGGAGAGAAAAAAGAATATAGCTTGCCCTGTGAACTAATGGCAAGCTGACAGTGTGACAGCTCACTACTGAGTGCATAGTGTAATGGATGGGACTGGCATTCCTAAACAACACAATCACTGTCAATGTAATCCATCTGAAAAAAAAAAAAAAAAAAAGGAAGTCCATCTAAAACCACCTAAATGGAAGCCATTTTGAGAATTATCTGTCCATCTTGATAATTTATAAGTAAGGCTATCTACTGATGGCAAGAATTGCATGTCTCCTCTGTTTACAAATGCTATGGTAACCTGAGCCTTGGGGTTTAACTAAACCTGATTTAGTAGACTTGAACTTCAGAAGCAAGACATTAGACATCTGTTTCTGCAGCTCAGAAAGTCTTTAGTATGCTGGATTGCTGTTGATTCTTTTGCGTTTTTCAAACATCACAAGAATCCTAAGGAGTCGATGCAGGGACATATAGCTGAAATGCAGAGATTCACACACTGAGCTTCCTGCATAACTAACAACTACCAGGTATTAAGAGTCCAGGTAGAAAGGAGGATATTTCCTCTCAAATTTCATGCCTTGGTCTTACCTTTTTTCTTTTTTTTTTTTTTTTAAATTGTTATATAATTTGATTCTTTTTAACAATTATTTACATTTTAGGTGACTCACTGGTAGTTTGTCTTTGCTGATAGAATAACTAGACATGCTGTATGCAATGAAATAAACATGTCAGGAAAAAAGTGGACTAAACATGATTGAAAAACCTGAGGGAAAACTTGTCTACTGTGAAGTATTCCTACTAGATATGAATAAACTGTACAATATAAATTTCTTTTGTGAGCCTTGCAATGTGAAATATGCTTAAAAAGAAGAGCTAACATGTTCTTAGATTATGATCTTATCTAAATCTTCAAGGCTATGCTAAAAGTATGGGAGTGTCTAGTCATTCAGGTGCCTGGAAAGAAAGTGCTGTTCACGGTCGAGAACTGTGAAACAATTAAAATTTTTTAAAAAATAATTAGTTCTATTCATTTAATTATTAATTTACTACTGAGCATAATTAATTTATTGGCCATTAACACTGCTATTTGCATTTCCCTTAGATGCTCCAGATAAAAGCAGGATGTGACTTTCCCATTTGCTAATATAACATGTTTCCAACACTAACACCTGATAGTGAACTAGTCTTCAACAGTGCTATCCAGATTTACACCTCTGGATTATTTACTTTCTCTGAACTGCTTGCTGAGGCTGTTTATAACTTAAAAAGGTGGTACAATTTACTTTGAACAGGTCAGATATGGGACAGCAGGGAAAAAGAAAAAAAAAGAGCTCTTACATTCTAAATACATCCTTTTCTCTCTAGAATACCAAAGGCTGTTTGTATTTTAAGTGATTTGCTCTGTCTCACTGCTTAAAAGACTAGAACCCCACATTAAAATACCTCATAAACTCTATTTTCATTATTCAAGAGATGAATAGCTTTGTGGGACACCTATGCATGTTGGCAAATTCCACACTTAAGAAGAACACAAACCGCAAATTATTCAGGGAAGTTTGAGAGCCTGCATTAATTTGTTAACACCTTTTCTTGACACTACTTTTACATTTTGCAGTATCAGCCTTGTTATGGAATGCCATGTGTTCTCCCACTCTTAGAAGGGTTTTTGTACATACAGTAGGAGGTGGAAGGAGAGAAATTTCAACCAGAGCAAATTTCAGATGGAAGTTCAGACATTAACTAGTGCTCCTTCATTCCTCAGCTAATGATACAACATTCTGAAGCCTGAACTACATACATTATTGTTCTCTCATTATTCGAGTAGGCTAATAGAACACCTCTACAATTTTGTCTAAGTGAGTTCAGTGAAATGCATAAATAATATTGTAAATTAGATGTAAGAAAAAATCAAGTTCAGTCTCTCCAATCAATGTCAACTTGGCTAAGTCCAATGAGTCAAACAAATAATCAATGAAAAAGACTGATCTGTGTTGCTGCAATCAGGAACAAACTGCATCTCAATCAGAAAACATAATTTTTACATGGTTACTTTTGATGGGACAATCTTCACAGTCAATCTTATGCCATGTCTGCAGAGGAAATCACAGAAGAAATACAGAGAATGCAGAACTCCATTATCTGAAAATTTTACCACGCAATTACTTTGAATTATATTTTAAAAATCTGTCTTTTCCAAGAAGATCTTCTGAAGGAAATAGTCTAGCCCATTATTTTTAGTACTGTTAACCATTTCAAAACAGAGGAAAGATACTTTTTGACAAAGCCTAGCTATTCATTATTGATCTCTGCTATTTCACACAACCTTAGGATGTGATGCAAAGTTTCATACGACAAGGGCTCCAGGCCACAGTAAGTTGAAAAATGTTAGAAGTAAAATACAAATAAGTTTGATTTCTAAATAGAGAGATTTTTTTTTAAAAAATAACTTTGGTACTGGTGAAATATATTTTATACCAAACATTTTTTTACGTAGTTGTATCAAACACCAAAAGGCAGAATTGGATGCCAGTTGATAGTTTTCAGGTGATGTTAATCTGTCTTTTACTATCTGACTCAAGTTTGCTCCCTTACAATGTAAAGACATTTGAAAAATCTGACTGTAAACATTTGACATAGTATCTAAAATGACAGGCTAAAATTGCATGTGCTTGTTTCCAGCTTCTGTTTGAATGCATAAATCTTTAAGAAATAAGAGCACAATGAATTCTCCAAGGATTTCCTTCAAGTGTTGCTGTTATGCTATGACAGATTGCAAAACAATGGAAGAGGAATTGGATTTCTCCCAGGACTGAAGACATTAATGAGACAAGGAAGCATTCACCTTTAAGGAATCTTTTTTTAAGTACCACACAAGATCAATGCTCAAGTTTTTCTACAAATTGATGCTCATTCCTTAACCTTTGTGAAATCAAGTGCTGGCTCAGCCCCATAAAGTGCTTTGACGTGCCACACCTAACTTCTGATACAGGGCCTGACTCTCATTGCTCATTTGTCCACTTTTAGGGATGCCTTCATCCCCTTCCTAGACTAGAGCTCTGCTGCATACTGTAGTCAAAGGTGACATGCTTTCTAGTTAGTCTTTTGAAAGACAGAATGTGTAAAATGTTCATCTAAACCCAAGGCAAACGTAAATTAGCCCTGAAAGAAATAGAGGAGAGTATACAGATGAAACTCCAATGCACAATCAGAAACACAGCTGATGCTACTATTGGCATCATATGGGGCTTTGGATTTCTGACCCCCCCTTTCCTTCACAGTAAATCTGTACCTTGATGAGAGTAATTGTAGCTCTCTGGAAATTAAGCCTACACTCTAGATGGAATATGCTGTCTACTCTACAGATGAAGATAAACCTGGAGATTCTGGACTTCTGCTAGTATGCTTTCTCAAGTATTTCTTTTTTATTTTTTTCCTATTTTTTACTTTTGATATATTGTGGTCACTTTTGATATAAATATCAAAAAGAATTATATTTTCATAGGCAATCCAGTGCCACCTGTTATGCAGACTTTTTTTCAATTGCTCACAAAGCTGATATACAATCCTTTTGAAAGTAGCAGTGGATCATACTAGCAGTCTACAGGACTACAAAAGCATATTTTGCCCATACATGGAGAAAGAGAAGGAAAAATTCTTTGCACATATTCCCCACAGGAAACAAATAGAAAATTAAAGGATAAAAGAATATAAGTGTAAAAGGGGGTAGGAAAAATCATGGGGGAAATGAGAATTAGTATGAAGACATCTAGCAACTACATAATGAGAAAGGAGAAAGACAAAATGAGGAGACAGAGGAAGTAAAAATATGAGAAACTAGCAAGCAAGACCTAACAAGACAAACAAGAGAGGAATAGTAGCAGTTAGGTGGTAGATGGGACCCCAACATAAACATTGAAATGGGTAAACATAATTTTAACTTAGAATTACAAAGGGAGATTCAGGTTTTTCTCTTCCTGTGCTCAGTAAGTAGACATGGACTCCATAGGTTAACTGTGCACTTCTGAAGTGGTAATGATGAAGAGTCCACAAGATCCCCTCTGATTATCTTGTGTATTACCAACTTTGTACCATTAAACCCATAACCATACCTATAGAAGCCGATAGAATTCACAGCGTTTAGAGGATTTCTTATGTGAGATGAAAAAATGGATAAGTTTAGGAAACCCAATTAAAGTATAAGCTGGAAATGAATGTTAAGGCTGCTAAGTCAGGAATTCAGAGAATACTATATATATCCATCTTGTAAATTATTAAACAGTATTTATTTATATGATGACATCATGTTTTTCTCTTCACTTTATTCCTATCTCTGCTAGTAGATAAGTGTGCTTTTTTCAACATATTAGGATATAGAAAAAAAATGCTTTCCTGGGTCACATGAACAGTCTATCATGATTGGTGTTGTACATGTTACAGTGCCAGATAAGCAGTGTAAGGAAAGCCTGTGAGACTTGTCCCCCTCTGGTCCTCTTCACTTCATTTTCTCCCAGTATGTTTGGTGCATTAGGTATATTTGAAGACACATCCCTGACTTTCCTATTTAATATTCATTTACAGACTTGCACAGGTCCACAGAGTGGAACAGACATCTGGAAGTCATCTGTCTCTGTCTTTTCTTTTTTATAGCTATCCTTGACAGATACATATCCAATGTGTTAAAAATATAATCCCTGGTGAAGGATCCCTCTGTGCCTTTTCTAACATAACGTACCTGGTCTTACCTTCAGGAATCTTATCTTGATAGTTAACTTAATTTCCCTTTTTTGTATTTTAAGCAGTCATTTCTTAACCTTTACACCATCACCAAAGAAGTAAGCTCTTCTAAGTTTTCCAGTTGTTCTATGGAAGTAGTTTGCAGCAAGCTAAATACACTGTCATAACATAATAATCAAAGCGTTCATCAGCATCAAAAAGCTACTGTGCATTAAACTGCACAGTAGCTGATTGCACCATGAGTACTGTGGCTACACCTGCATAAATATACCTGGGACTATTCTCTGGCACTGGGGCAAACTGGGATAGACTTGATCTGAAAGTTCTTTTCCAACCATAACAATTTTGTGATTCTATGATTCTCTGAAAATGACTTGCATGTCGTTCACTCATCTGCTCCACGCATCCCTTTGCCCCTCACCTCCTGTAGGATGGCAGAGGCCTCAGTGAGATGGGAGGAGAAAAGATACCCAGGGGCCTTATGAATTGAGACAAAGGCAAAGAGGACTCACTGCTAGTTATGGTTCTAGGAAAAACAGACTCAATCGCTCAACTTAGGGAAAAAAAGATCAATTTAATCTACAACTGACTAGAAATAAAACAGAAAACAAAAACAGAGCAAGATTATGAGAAAAATACAACCAGGGTTTTAATAACTCCTTCCCCCACCCTCCCCCTCTTCCTGGGTCCAGCTCCCTGCTCCTGATATCTCTGTCTCCTCTCCCTCAGCAGCACGGGAGACAAGGAATGAGGATTGGGGTCCATCCCTCACAGATGGCCTGCTGCTGCTTCTCCTCATATTTTTTCCCCCGCTCCAATTTGGGGTCCCTCCCATGAGACACAAGCCCTAATGAACCTCTCTGGCATGACAGCACAACTCCAGGCACATTCTGCTCCACTGCTGCCTCTCCACAGAGTCATGGACCCTCTGGGAACGGCCACTCATCTTCCTTGAGGTCCTCCACGAGCTGTCAGCAGATCTCAGCTCCACTGTTGCCTTCCCATGCAGGGGAACAGCTGCCATCTCACCATGGGATGCAGGAGAGTCTCTCCTCCAGCACACCTCCTCCTTTCTTTCCTCACTGACTTTGAGTTCCTCATGGTTGGTTCTCTCTCATCCATTTGCTTCCCAGCACCTCCTAGAACAACCTGACTTCTTGTTAACAAGTGATTACGGAGATGTCCAATTGGGTGTCTCCCATAAGTGGGTCTGACAGAGATGACAAAAGTTGCAAGAAAGTTCTTACAGAAGCCACCATTACAACTTCTTCCCCATTACCAGAAATGGCTCCACACAAACCCAAGACACTAGCACACAATCTAATCTATGCAAATCAAGGAGGCAAGTATTGATACATTCAGTTGAAGTACTGCATTTCTTTATTTTTTGTTTATTAATTATAGAAGTTTACTTGTTCATATACTGAGCCTTTAAATACTTCAAGGAATAAAATAGTATTGATAGATATGCATAAATATGTCTTGCTTTGTAAGCTTTTGTTTCTCCCTCTTCATTTTTCTTAATAAAGCTCTTACCTGTGCTTGCAGTGTCCCTTTATTTTTGAACACCTTGTTCTCCATCATTTTCCAGTTCCAATCTCATATAAGTTTTATTTCTTATTTTGCAGCATTTCTAAGAATTGATTTTTATCTGACCTTTCCACTGAATACATGCCACACATCTTTGCCTATTTAACTTTCACAATGAACTTTTGACTCTTTCGTATCTTCTGACCATGCTGATGAAATGCTACAGCATGTATGATCTCTTCTCACTCAGCAATGTTACTTTACTCTTGCACCTGTTGTTAGCCTTAACACTCTGTTTATCCAGGCTGAATACTGTTTTCAACCTGTACACAGTTTTCTTGCTGAACAGAGACCCAGTTTCTTCCAACATCCTCTTTCAATGTGCCCAGTTCCAGTGACACAGAAGTTTTTTTATATAGCTCTTTTTTCTGTTTATGTCCTCCTCCATGCTCTTAGCAAAGCCCTTTTCCCATGATATCAGTTGATAGTCCTTTATTTCTTCCCTATCCTTTTCCATTCACTTGCTCTACCAAAAGCAATTTCCTTTCCCAGTCATCAGATAATATTTATGCATTCAAATCTGTGAACAATAATAGAAATACCACATTTCAGAAGCAGAGAGGTCAAATAGCTAAAATTAAGCTGTTTCACTTGATGGGAACTGCTTTCTGTACTGTCTTGTCTTTCAAATACTATTTCAGCTCTGGTTTAGCTTTTCTCACTAAGCAACGAATTTGTCTATCAACTGATAATAGGAAAGATTAAATCTTTTCATATCCAGTCTAGATAGTACCTTATAAGCAGTCTGTTGGCTAGGAAGAAAACATCAATAGAAATACAATATATCTCCCACTTGTCACGCAGAGTAATTTTCAAGCACTTTGGAAGCAGATCTGCAGTTCACACTCTGGTAGAGCACCAACATACAGCCCCAGCACTATGCAGTGCAAACTCGCGCAGTAGAAGTGTGTGTCTGTATGGGGAGGGATTTGGCAGACATAGACACTTCAGCACTCTGCAGAGTTGAGTACACATCTCTTTTCTAGTTTCATTCTAAAGCTTAAACTATGGCAGAAAATTTTAATTAGAGTAGAAGTCAATCTCCCCATGCACTCCACCCCCCTGTACCTGGAATATTGTAGTATTTGTAAGAAAAGGTCCATTAGTGGTCTTACTTGATGGATTCTCCTGACTCATGGTCATCTTTGCTATGTCCTCTGTGCTTAAACCCACTGAGCTCAGAAGCCCTGCTAGCACTTAGCACTCTTTTTATTTATCAAACCCAAGGTAGTGTGGGCATTTCTTCTCAGCACTTACACAGATCTAAGCAAATTGGATCATATGATGCTTTCATGTTTCATCCCTAATGCAAGAGTTATTTCATTCACACTCTTTTGTCCACTTTGGAAGACTTCACAGGCCCATACACTTATAAACATCAAAGCAAAAATCTCAAGACTGCCTAAATAACTCCACAAGCATAAATCAGCAACCATATTACATTACTATGGGAACACAGTTGTCTGTGCATGTTCATCAGAAGATTTTTCAGAACATACTTGTATACTTCACACTTGCATACTTCAGAACATACCTGCAAATCTACTTTATCATTTATTCCTTGCAGAAGAAGATCTAGGAGCACAGAAAGGTTATAATGCAGAAAGTGAAGGGAAAGCTTCTCTTTGTCTGATCAGGTTACTAAGAAACTATTAGGTATGAGGAGGAGATTGATCCAGAGGAATCAATTGTGCTGGAAAGGTTACAATTTTTTTTTAGAAATAAAATAGAAGGAGGAGGAGGGTAAATCACAAAACAGGCAAAAATAGCTTTCAATAAGCTGCCCTTGGTTGCCATGGTTCCTTATTTGTCTTGTCAATAACAATTATGAATAATAATACCTGTATGAGAGTCAGACATAATCACACTGCTTATTACTACCTTCACAAATATAAAGAAATTGTTACTCCCACACCATGTTGAACTTTTGTTTAGCCCTTAGTAGAGCATGATGTAATACTGTGGGACCATTTCAAACAGTCCTTGAAGTTTTCAAACACTTTGAGGCCTCACAGTACAATATTATAAGGCTCCCTTTCCCTCCATACTCAATGATGTTCTTGCTCTTTCCCCATTCAGAGGCCATATGTCACCCACCCAGGATATGTCCCCGCTCAAGGCTACATCCCCAGTCCTCTAACAAGGGCTCTCCAGAAACATTCTCTGCAAGGATGCAGGTCTGGAGTCTGTCCTGCCTCCCTGATGCACCAAAGAACAAAGAAGGAAAATGTTGAAAATTGTCCCTGTAGGATATGCCAGGACAAAAGTATCTATGACAGAAGCAAGGGCCATGGACACAGCAAATGTTCTTTGTTGGTTCATTTTTTTTTTTTCTGGGACAAATACCTGAGGTTTTCACACTCAGTCAGATATTGATCTCTACTTGCACTGCAATGAATGCCACATCAAGTCACACACTGGCATTCCTGAATGCCACCTACTAGATTTTGTCTCAAAAATTAACAGACACACCAAAAACTTGCTAGGTTGTAGAAAACCACATATAAGAGTCATCTAAGGCTTAACTTTTTTCCTTCACATTCCTATCACTCCCTCCGATTTCTCTGAGCTTTCTACACATAGATTTAGAAGCTGTGGCCTCAAAACAAGGTGTCACTGTTCAGCAGTATCTTGGTTTTGGCATAAGATCACATTTTCCACTGAGTTAAGATCTACAAAAGAATCCAGAAGTTATTGCATTATAAGTGATAGGAGACTTGGCTACTGTGCCTAAACTAGTAAATGCTTCCATAGTAAATTTGGATGAGCTTAGGATTTTCCAGGATAACTTGTGATATTTTGTTGTCTGTTTTCCAATTTCCATGTTTTTTTGAAACTTTTAATGATTTTATCTTTTGAAAACAGTGTCCTTAAAGATAACTAAAGTATACGCATTTGCAAAATTAGTATGTGTCTCTTTCTAGTTATATTCTGAAAGTGTAGGCTCATCACATTTTACACCATATAGAACAAGGAATGGTTATAGTAGCATAGGAAAGCTGAGACTGAGACAATATCCAAACATTATGGATGTAGCAACTCAAAGCCTTTGATCCCAAATAGACTTGAGACATTGCCACTTGCACAGTTATTAGAGAAGATGGGAGTGGAGGAGATTAGAAAGAGCAAAACATTGGAATAGAACAAACATGATGTGTTCTGCTTATTTTTAAAAAAAAACATAACCACTCTCATGCTGATTTACATATTTTTTAAATTTAGAAGATGGGTTGAAAGTGGCAGCCAGCCACAAAAAGAAATTGTTTTCAGACAGCACAGGAACACCTACCTCTGTAGGAATTTGGATCTATAGTCAGTCCCATTTTTTGCTAGTCATTACATTCTCTGTGATATTTAGTTTCATTATGATCACTCTAATTACAATACTAATAATTAATAGCTGACTTTATAGCTTGCTTGCTAAGTACTCAGGGGAATGCAACGTAACACAATAAACACAAACAACACAGAAGCATATTCTTTGAAATTTGTAATCAGAGGGGAATGATGCATAATTTAGTATTTGAAGTTTATTATTAGAAGGATGAGGTCACCAACTTTTTTCCAGATCATAAAGCTCTTACTTCAGGAACATAAATGCTAGACATGCACTCAACTAGATGTAAATTTTTTAAGCAACACTTAAGATGATCTTTACTCACAGCTGACAAGAGAGCATCATCAAGTACACTCTGAGGCAAAAAGAGCTGTTCCTCCTGTTTTTTTTCCAGTTGAAGAATCTGTTTTCTAATTGTCAGCAAACATTGAAAAATAACTTTTATTCCAATGTGTAGAAACTCAGCATCTACGATATTCTCTATAACCTGATTTTCCATCACAAAGGTTAGTTATTTTTGAGAAGGTCTTTTATATTTAATATTTCTTTTTCTGATTCCAGCATGTTTTCATATGTCTGAAAAACTCCTATGTCAGGACCATCTGAAAAAGGGAGGACAACACAATGGACACCAGATTATATGTCAATGCATATATTTCTGCCCTTTGAGTTTATCTATTCTGATACAGTATTTTACTGTACACAGGTAGGGGTTTTTACCCTAGGAAAAACATTTCTTTATCATCTTAAATCGTTACTGTACAGATATGGTTTGTTAGATCTTTAGAGCTTTACTTTACCTAGTATTTTATGCTCCACTTACAGCAAAAGAGCTTACTGGAGAACAAGTAGTTGCATAATACACATCACATATCAATCTATGTCTACAATTCCACTTTATCAGATTTTGTTAAAATCATAGGCATATATACTGTGGGCTTTTTGGTAGTAGTTTTTTTCTGACCTTGCACTGTCAGAAGTCTTACTAATAAAAATCTGTCCAATATGTTCTTATTGCCATGTTATTGCTAATATACCACCACTCCGTAAGTCTGATGCCACTGTGTACACTGTTTTTGCATTGCAGTTGACTGTCAGGTGGAAAACTACACAGCCATTAAACGTTTTTCTTGGCAATCCATCTTCAGTAAAGACAAGACTGTGATATTTCTGCTATAACTGAATTTATGGGAACCCTCTACCACAAGGAGTGGTGATAGCACTACACAATATACCAGTAATCTTACTGGTAGACTGTGTAGCTTGATGACTACATTATTTTTCTCCTACAACAGACATTTCAGTTTGTGCACTATGAGGAAGAAGTACTTTGAAGGAGAGCAGAACAGTATAAGATTACCCTCAGGAAGATTACAGAAAAAAAACCCAGAATCATAGTATTATAGAATGGTAGGGGTTGTAATAGACCGTTAGAGATCATCTAGTCCAACCGCCCCGCAGGGGGTCCCTCATGCAGAGGTCCCTCATGCAGGAGGTCCACCTAGATTAGGTCACACAGGAACATGTCTAGGCTGGTTTTGAAAACCTCCAGAGAAGATGTCGTGGTTTGGCCCAGCCAGCACAGCAACACCACGACAGTCTCTCTCTTGGTGCCCCCATTCACCCCCATCCTCGTTAGGATGACAGAGGCCCCAGGGAAATGGGAGTAAAAAGATAAGCAACATTGTTGTGGATTAAGACAAGGGCAGGGAGGGCTCACTGCCAATTATAGTTCCGGACAAAACAGGCTCGAATACTTGACTTAGAGAAGAAAGTAGGAAAGTTTATTCTACAAGACATAGAATGGAATAAAAGCAAAAGGGAGTAGGATGATGAGAAAATTACAACCAGCACTTTAAGATTTCTCTCCTCCATCCCTCCTTTCTTCTCAGGCCCAGCTCACTGCTCCTGATATCTCTACCTCCTCCCTCCACAACGGCTCAGGGGGTCAAGGAATAGGGGATGTGGTCAGTCTCTCACAGATGGGCTCTGCCGCTTCTGTCTTCTCAGATGAGGGTGACTCCTGGCATTCTTCCCCTGCTCCAATGCGGGGTTCCTCCCCTGGAACACAGTCCTTAACGAACTTCTCTGGTGTGGGTTGTTCCCAGCAGCTGCAGCTTCTGCTGATATGGGCTCAGAACTGGACATGGGACTCCAGATGAGGCCTCATCAGGGCAGAGAAGAGGGGGAGCAGAACCTCCCTTGACCTGCTGGTCACACTCTTCTTGATGCATCCCAGGATGCCATTGGCTTTGGCTATGAGGCACATTGCTGGCTCATGTTCAGTTTATTATCAATTAGGACTCCCAGGTCTCTCTCTGCAGGGCTGCTCTCCAGCAGGTCAATCCACAGCCTGGATTGGTGCATGGGGTTGTTCCTTCCCAGATGCAGGACTCTGCACTTGTCCTTGTTGAACCTCATGAGGTTCCTCTCTGCCCAACTCTCGAGCCGGTCGAGATCCCGCTGAATGGCAGCACAGCCTTCTGGGGAATCAGCCAGTCCTGATGACAGTTTGATGTCATCGGCAAACTTGCTGAGGGGACATTCTGTCCCCTCATCCAGGTCATTGGTGAAAATGTTGAGCAAGACTGGCCCCAGAACTGATCCTTGTGCAACTGGTCACAGGCCTCCAACTTGATTCTGTGCCATTGATCACCACCCTCTAGGCTCTGTCATTCAGCCAGCTCTCGATTCATCTCCCCTTCCACAAATTCAAGTCACACAGCCTGAGCTTTCTGATGAGGGTGTTATGAGAGACAATGACAAAAGCCTTGTTGAAGGCAAGGTATTGTAATATTTTTTAATTATAATTCCCTCCTCTGTTGTTTACTAGGAAGCCTGTATTCTTTGTTAGAAAAAAAATCTTTCTATTTGTAGATGTTGTTTCTACTGACTCACTAAAGACAGTAATTTTTCCCATACTGCTTGTATGCAACAAATTCAGATCCCAGATAATTTCTTCCAATTAAATCTAGTATTGCAGAGGAATGTTGGGGGAAAAGTGTGTCAGGAGTTATTTTATTTATATAAAATTCAAACTGTGTGTACAGGTATCAGAGCAAGACAGAAAAACAGCAGCTCACAGACAAGAGAACGAAACAGAAAAAAAATATGTAGGGCTCTTCTGCAAGTGATTTGCATGTGTCTGTCATTTAACACTTCAACTTTGTATAAATATTTAAATAATTAAAAATGCACAAAATTTAAATTGGAGACAGACTTTGGGAAAAAATTAGAATAATTTTCCAGTCATGGAGTCAAGATTATGACACTCACACAGCAAAGGGGGCACATTTATTTGTGTCCATTTGGTAGTGAATGTTTTTCTAATACTAGAAACTAAAACAGCATTAACAGCAAATCTTGTGTATGCTCCTTCTCATGACCTTCAGTGCATAGTTCACAGAAAGCAATCGGTAAGGAACAAGTGAGAAGAAAATTTAATACAAGAGATCTTCTCTGGACTCTCCAAAAAGATCTTAAATTCACATTTGTGTACAACCTTAGACATATAGCTTCAAAACAATCAGCTGATCTGAGCTTTGATCAAGACAGTCATCTGCTGAAAAAAAGCATAATTTGTGTAGAATGCAAGTTAAACAGCAGCCGAACAGTTTTTCAGTAAAATGCTGGTGAACTGGCACCACTATGAAATGCAGGTGGTTGTATTGCACCACAGCAACAAGAATAAACTTTTAAATGAGCAATAAATCCCAAACAATAGAATAATAATATACACTTATTGCAGAAGACTGACTTCTTGTTGCATATCAAAACATGGGACTAGATTTTTGAGGGATCATGCTCCACAAGGTTGTGTAAGAAATATACAGCAGAAATAGTGTGAAAGCTTGACTAGTTACCACTCTTATGTCTTGCGTCCTGGTACAAAAAGATTAATATCCTTTTCTAAAATGCTCTCATCATATCCTTGATATCTATACACCTGTACTGATTGCTTTAACAGAGGCTTTAGGCTTGATTTCCTGTGGTAAGGGTTCCCCGAACTACTTGTATACTGTATGGACATGCATTTGGTTTTGTTATGCTAGTTTCCTGTTTTTCATGTAACAGTATTTCACCCTTTTTGTGCATAGAGAGAGCAGAAGAAATGAAGCTCCTACTTTCCTTTCACCATGTCATTTGTCATTTTATGTATATTTTTTCTGGCTTGTTATTGGGTTTTTTCAAAGTAATCAATCCTAATCTAAAACTCCTCTCTAGCTGTTTTCATTGACTCATTTTTCATTTTCTTTGACATCTACAAACCTATTCCAATTCTGCTATATTATTTTCCAGGTGAAAAAGCAGCAGAGAATACATGCACAAAGACTGCACCACAGATTTATCTAATGTCACTGAGTTTATCTAACGTGCTCTTTTTTCTTGTATTCAAATTTTTTTCTCTTATATGCCCATTGGAAGATGTACATAGTGTTAATGCTCATAATAAAAACCAAAGTCTCCAGCTGAACCCCAGCACACAGGAAAATGAATAAATTCTGTTTCAGATGTGAATCCCAATGTACTTCTAGTCGTCCTGCAGACACAAAGGTCTCAACTAGTGAATGTTACTTTGGACTGCTTGATAACATGCATGAGTGGGGAATGTTCTGTCTTAGAATCAGAATCAGAATCACAGAACAGTAGAGGTTGGAAAAGACCTCTAGAGATCACCTAGTCCAACCACTCGCTAAACAAGTTCAGCTCCATCAGGTTATACAGGAATCGAGATGGGTTTTGACCAGAGAAGGAGACTCCACAGACTCTGGACAGCCTGTGCCAGTGCTCTCTAGCCCTCACAGCAAAGAAGTTTTTCCCCATGTTCAAGAGGAACTTCCTGTGTTTCAGCTTGTGCCCATTAACCTTTTATTTGTCATGGGGCACCACAGAAAAAAAACCTGTCCCAGTTTCTTGCTTAGCCCTTAGTTATTTATAAGTATTGATAAGGTCCCTTCTCAGTCTTCTCTAGCCTAAACAGTCCTAGATCCTGCAGCCTTTCCTCATAGGAAGATGCTCCAGTCCCCTGATCATCTTGGTGGCCCTGCACTGGACTCTCTCCAGCAGTTCTCTGTCCCTCTTGAGCTGAGGAGCCCAGAACTGGACACAGGACTCCAGATGAGGCCTTGAAAGGGCAGAGTAGAGGAGGAGCAGAACCTCGCTTGATCTGCTGGCTACACTCTTCTTGATGCATCCCAGGATACCATTGGCCTTCTTGGCTATGAGGCACATAGCTGGCTCATGGTTAGTTCATTTTCAGCTAGGACTCCCAGATCTCTCTTCACAGAGCTGCTCACCAACAGGTCACCCCCAGTCTGTACTGGTGCATGAGGTGCAGGACTCTGTACTTGCTCTTTTGAACTTCATGCTGAACTCACAAGCCGGTCAAGATTTTTCTGAATCAACCAGTCCTCCCAGTTTGGTGTTATCAGTGAACTTGCTGAGGGTACACTCTATTCACTCATCTAGGTCATTGATGAAGGTGTTGAATAAGATTCAGAATTGACCCCTGTGGCACCCCATTGGCCATAGGCCTCCAACTTGATTCCATGCCATTGATCTCCCCGCTCTTTGCTCTCCTATGAGGATGTTATGGGAGACATAGTGTAAGGCCTTGTTGAAGTCAAAGTGGTTGGCATCCATGGCTCTCTCCTCATTTATCCAGCCAGTCATGCCATCATAGAAAGCTATCAGGTTGGTCAAGCATGATTTCCCCTTGCTTAAACACTGTTTACTCCCTCATATGCATCTTTCGCTTCATGTGTTTAAGATGACAGCCAGGATGAGCTATTCCATGACCTTTCTGGGGATGGAGGTGAGGCTGACCAGTCTGTAGTTTCCTGGGTCTTCCTTCTTGCCCTTTTGTGAAGACTGTAGTGACATTGGCCTTTCTGCAGTCCTTAGGCACTTACGTGTGCTCCATGATTGTTCAAGAGTGATGAAGAATGGCTTAGCAATAATGTCAGTAGCACTTGTGAGTGCATCCCATCAGGAGCCATGGATTTGTGGGTGTCCAGTCCTGATGGCTTGACTAAACTTAGTTTGAAGTAAAATCTGTAAGAGACTGTATAGTAAAGATGTAGAGTCCTCAGCACCAAGGGTGTCTGACTTCTATTCAGTTTCTATTATATTGGATAATTCCCTAACATAGGCATATACTTGTTAAGGTTTTAAGTTTGTTGAAAGTGTTTCTTCCTCAAGTCCATATCAAGTATCTGCATTTTTTTTTTCATTTTAAAAAACCCCAACCCTATAACTTGATATGAAATAGATACTTAATAAGAAAAACTTCACTGACAAAACAAATGAAACAAAGCAAAGTGAGAAAGTAACGTTAGTTTCTAAAGAATACACCCATGGCATTTTCCATTGTCATGCTCTTTTGTTCAAAAAATCCCAGTCAAACCTACTACTAAACACATTACATTGCTTAGCAAGTCACTGAAAGCAATTACAGATAATGAATGAATTTTGCATGTTGACCTAATTCTTAGTACAGAGTACTTGTAGTGCTGTTCTCCTGCAACAGAGGTCTATAGGACTTTGGCATGTCTTATCCTACTTACATGGATGTTTAGAAAAGGAAAGCTCATGTATTATGTATAATCAACAGATCTGAATTTTTTAAAAAGACTTGTATCTCATCATTGCAATAACTAAGAGATATAGAGATTAAGGAAAGAAAGAAAGTTTCTGATATGGATAATATTATTTCATAATGCATATGCTCTCTTTACACTGAAATAGAGAACATAAATCAATATTTCAATGTGAAGCCTTCTGAAATATGAGATATAGGAGTTGTCTGCTGTAGTCTGAATGAGACATGCTGCAGGCTTTATGTAATCCTTCTATCTGACTTTTCATACTCTTGCTGGTTCTGTCTGTTATTTTTTGCTCTCACCATCTTGGATACATTTTGTTGAAATGCCAATCAAACAAGATGCTGAGACTGGATTCTCAAACATATTCAGTGTCTAAATCAGGGGATGTGAATCTCCGAAGTACTTGCAAGTCTGGTCCACAGTGTCTGCAATTATCATAAAAGGGATTAAGAGAACTGTCAGTACCAAAGAAACATAAAGTTACATTTTCTTTTAATATTTCACACAAGTCATGGAAAGGAGTAGAAGTAAATTGGATCTCTTCCTCTCTTTGCTTGAAGACTCTGTATTAAGCCGCATTAAAACACAGAGAAACAGTTTTAATGTATTGGGTTATCATGATCTCTGGTAGGTCTGTCTTCCCAGTCTTACTCAGTGAGTGTAAATTAAAGCAGTCTGATATGTACTCAAGTATCAAAAGTAGGGCTTGGATCCATAATCAGCATCCTTCACAGTCCACAAGAAAATTTCTCCTCAGGACAATTGCATGCTCCTACAGGAAGCTTAAAAAGTGAAGAAAAAATTCTTTGAACTTCAGAGTGAATTAATGCCACTAATTTGTTTTCTGCCATTTTTTATTGTTGAGTCTTTCTTCCATTTTCAACCTTTAGTGAATTATTTAACAAATGAGAATATGTGATAGTGTCACAAGAAAAATAGCATAGCCACAGATTTTGTGTATATTCTTTTGAACCATGAATTCATCTCATCTTGCTATGATGTGTGTGTTGGGCACCATTTCATGTTGAAGAGCTTCTAGATTACGGCATCCAGTTTGGGGCATCGGTAAAGGAGAGGCACACACAAGCAAAGCGGGTTTAGGTAATCCCTCAGGATGGTCAGAGCAGGAGCAGCAGCCCTGTGAGGAAGTGCTGGTGGAGCAAGACTTCTGTAGCCCGGGGAGGAGGTGGTTGCAGCGCCACAATAGCTGCTTATCCTTGCTGCATAGGAGGTTGCTTGGCTGACCACTAAGGAGCTGACCACAAACCCTAGCTCTGAGAAGTTCAGGCTGGATCTCAGGAAGAGTATTGCCCGGGATGCTGTCCAGCAAGGCTTTAGGGCTTCTGGAGCACAAGCCCAAATGAGATCTGGGCATGCCCTTAGCAGGAGACTATGCATCCGATCTCCTGGGTCCTGACTCATCTGAGTTATTTTAGAATTTTGAGATTACTCAAATTGGTCGACATTTATTAAAGGAAATAAAAGGAAAGATTCAGTTCACAAGTCATGTTTAAGCAGAATTTCCACTCTAGCCATTAATTACTTATTTTTCCAGGAGTGGATGTTAAATATGGCTTATAACTATCAGTGGATACTTTGCTCAGACTTCCTGGTGTTTCCGAACTTGATGATGGACATAATCCACTTAGTTATGCCATATCTCTGCTGTCAGAATTTTTGAGAGACTAAACATTTTTGCTCATATGATTTGAGCTGTGAGTCATGTAGCACGTTTTTATACCATGTAGTATACAAGGGTCCATTCATATATTTTTTTTACCTCAAATGGTCAATAAACACTTCAATACATGATTGAAGGTGTCTAAGATCACAAGGTGGCCTGAGACATTAAGCTATGAACAGGAGAGGCCCGTGAGCCTGCAACAGGATTGCTACAGAAGGGAGCAATACTCTGGCTATCAAGCACTAGCAAGGAGACCTCACAGAATCTCCTGCAGCATCCATCTCATAATTTAAGATGGGTAAGGGTCAGGACCTGTGGGATGTGAAAAAAACACAGCTGAGTTCTTCCATAGAGCTCACTACTAAAACAAACTAATCCCAGCAAATGCCACAGCTGTGTCTTGCTACTGCAACACAAGAGAGATCTTATCTTCTCATGGACTTCCTGGGTGACAGGTGCTGCTTCACTGTAGCCAAGATCCCTACCACTTCATTGGGAGGTTACCTTACAAATTATATACAAAAATACCAGGATTCAGGTAGCACTATTATTCTGTTTTGTCAGACAAAGTAGCTAAATTCTCAGATGTGCCTTGGCTGCCTTGGCCTAAACAGTTGACGCCTCTTCACAAACAATTGTTTGGGCTGTGAACAGTATTTGAGTTTGTTAATATGTTAGGTATCTCTCTAGAAGACTATAACTTTTCATCATCCTTTGAGAAAATGTTTATAGATCAGCACATCACTATGTGAAATTGTGATAGCTTAATGGATGAATTGATAGAAGTATCTTACATGTTACATTCTGTTTTGAGCGCACACAAATATCTTTATTAATGTCAAAGCCTTAGAAAGGTTTTAATTGTTATAAAATTCAACTAGAAGAAAAATAGCTTTGAAATACTGTTAGTAACACTACAATATAATAAGCTTCACACACTGTGCCTCACGACTTATTCATCTCTAAAGAAAACTTTGCGAGAAAGATATTCAAAGACATAAAGAGTGACTTTGTTAGAAGTCTGACTGTTTCTGCCTCTGAATATCTCCACATTGCTAGCTTAATGACACATGTTCACATGCTTTAGGCGGACAGGCAAACCACAGATATCTCTGATTTGATCCTGAGCCACTTACCTTTATCTGAATTTGGACTTCAGAGAGGATCTTATAAATGCAGGAGAGAACTGCACAGATGCTTGTGTAACTGTAGCATAGCAAGGATTTACGGTAGAGCTATAGGAATCCAGGCTTCCCAATGGTCTTGTCTTTCCCTGAGTAGCTTAATATAGAAATTGTAATATTTAATCAGACTTTTCTTACTTTTCTGTCTATACCAGTTTTAGCAGGGTTTGGACTAAATGATCTCTAGCCGATCTCTTGCGACCTCAACCATTCTGTGATTTTGTGATTCAACTAATTTATCCTCTTTGGAATTTAGGCTTATGTCATTGGATATAATTTTTTACTTTATCAAGTGCTTCCCCTGCCTCCAGTCATTCTTGGGTTGTCTGCATTCCTTTTGTTTCATGGTTTTTTGGGGTTTTTTTCCCATAGAGAACATGATGACTATAAAGTGATAAAATGCCATTTTTTTTCCACTATGATGGCTTCACATCCCACAGAATTCATCAAGACCACTTGTGCACCTATTTTATTATGATCTTGAGCACTAACAGCCCAAAGTCAGTCCTAAACCATTGGTTTTCATCAATCTAATTGCTAATAAAGCTTGCAGTTACTGTACCTATAAAATCAATATGTAATGATGTTACACAATAAGACATTAAATATGGCAAAGCATTAATTGTATAACACAATATCAATATACTTTTATGTATCTGGTATAACACATTATTTAATCTCAATCTGTTGTCATTAAGTACACTCTAAGGGATGTGCTTGCTAGTTCCACGTACTGTATTCCAGAAAAGCACGGCTATGTTAGTAATCGTAAAGGTATATAGAACATATATAAGTATTATCAAAATCTTACGGATTTCAGTGTGTCTAAAATCCAGTGTCTGAAATCTAGTGTCCTGTATCGTAGTCTAGCTATGTCAGTAAATCAGCTAATTGCTCTTTGCTCTTTTTCCCCTTCCCAGCTTTTGGGCAAGGGACAATAGTTCCCTGAAGACAATAGTTCCCAGACACCTGAAGATCCTTGCAGAACAAAGCAACTTTTAGCAAGTGGAGACAGTTAGGGATCTTGCATTGAAACTGCACTGCTACTTTAAAGAAAAAATTATATTCAGTCAGGTATTCTTTCACCTAACATGAAAAATATTGGAAAATGTTCCAGCGTTACGCATGGAGTAATCACATAGTTTCCAGTTGTACACTACCGTTGGTGACAAGGCTAACTTACGTATGCTGAAGGCCCTGCAGGATCATGCTGTAATATGTTCCAACATTTAGTAGGATTCTTTCATTACTGACAACTTTGGAGTTTTGACATGTCAAAGATCACATTCACAATTAAAGAACAGAGAATACCAAGAAATAGATGTTAATTTTGAATAGTCCTCAAGCTTTTAAGTCTGAAAGCAGAGGTAACTAATCCAGAAAACTGGCAGAAAAAAGATACAATACTACTCAGAACTGTTTTCCATTTATACGAGCAATGGTCACAGCTGCTTCTGTAGTTTCCACTAGAAAAACAAAACACTGTCATATTTTAAAGTAGTGTTCCAAGATAATACAGCTGTACAAGTATAAAATAGTTTCATAAAATGTTTCAAGCTATTTTTGCAATATTCTCATAAGTGATTAAGAGCTGCCTCCTACACCACCACAGTGAATGAGAAATTTGCATACAACAGATTAGGATTAGGAACAGAGGCCCTGAATCAAAGCTCTTAAGATTTTTGAGGTCTCATTCAGGTCAATTTAAAATAATCTTTGCTAGGAGGAGAAAAAATGCTCTTTATTTTTATGTTTCCTGTTTGACTACGTAAACAAAAAAGGCACTCAAAGCTGATTTTTAATTTTTGCCATCACAGCTCTGAAACAGAATGGCTCAGCTGGAAGACATGGAAATTAGCCTGTGGCAAGAGGCTGTAGAGATACCACAGCAAGTGAGAAAGTAGCAAAGGGTTTATCTTCCCTGTAAGTTAATGTTCTGCTTCTGGTGTAAAGTACATTGTAAACTAACTCCAAGTCTCCATATTGCCTGATTTATACAGCCAGGTTATTTAAATATAGTAGATTTTTATACTACAATAAGTATTTTTTACCTGTATAGGTTTCTTCACACAGAGTTTGATAAGTGCTGACACATGTCAGTCTAATAAATGTCACAGAACGGTACTGAAAAGGCAAAATGTAATGAATATGAAAAATTTCTATCAGGGAATGAACACAGAATGTTCAAACTGTACAGACACACAAAGACAAAAAAAAGAAAAAATTTCTTGCAATAACACAAAGATATCAAGTCATGATTCTTATAAATGAAAGGTCAAATTCAGAACTACAGGTCTGTCAGGCTGACCTCAATGCTGGGGAAGGTTAACGGAGCAGATCATCTTGAGTGCCATCACATAGCACTTATGGGACAAACGGATGATCAGGTCCAGTCAGCACAGGTTTACGAAAGGCAGGTCCTATCTGACTAACATGATATTCTATGACAAGATGACCCACTTAGTGGATGAAGGAAGGTCTGTGGATGTCATTTACATAGACTTTAGTATAGCCTTTGGCATTAATGCTTGCTCAAGGCCCTGCAGGATCATGCTGCAATATGTCTCTACATTTATTAGGATCATACATGGTGTTTATCCACTCTACCACAGGATTTTTTTTCAACATTGACAACATTGGAGTTTTGATCTAGGTGTGTCGAAGTCATGTTTACTATATTGCACCAATGTAATAACTTACCATGCCCACCCTGGGCAGAACAATGGTTTTTTATATTTATCATAAATCCATTCCACATCTCTCCTTGACAAGGGCATTTCTCTTACTGCTAATCTTGAAACAAAAATGCTTTCTTCTACTGCTTACAATGGATACATGAGACAGGCTATACCAAATTTATTCTATTTTCCTTTAACAATAGAATGTTGGAGCATAATGTGAAATATCATTGGAATTGTATTAGCGCATTATTATTTTTGAGTCAGTTTACAATCTTGTGCACTTCATATTTAGAGCATGAAAGCCTTATCAGGAAAAGAAATAAAAATCTGATTCAGTCTACACTTTCAACAGAAGATAACACACTCCTGAGCAGACACAGCATACTTTTAAAGCTCTGGTAGGAATGGAATGAGTGAGATTGTACACTATCAATTACTGTACTTCAAAGCAGTCTGCTATTTCTTGAGACAGTGAGTGACAATGATTTTACTGATTGCAAAACTTCAGTCTCTTGGTACTTAAACTTGCCAAGTTAAAGCCTGTATGCACAAACTCAGTAGCTGAACAAGTTTCTCTGCAGAACACAGCAGTGGTAGGTCATTTTCATTAGACATTTAAGAATATATATTTAAAAAATCACATCCTAGGGGAGAAATAGTTGTTTTTTTTGTTTTTATGGTTTTTTTTTAATAGGAAATAAAGGTAATAGCAAGAAAATAAAAAACAAAGAAAAGATAACTTTATCAAAAAGAGAGGGATTGAAGGACACAAGTGTTGGTTTTCCTCTGTTTGTTTATTAAATATTTTGTTACCAGCAAATATAATGCTTTTAACTTACATACAATTTACATACCTATTGCCCAAGCCATCTTATGGTGCAGGAAAGCAATACTTCTGAGGAAATCTGATCTGCATAAGGTATAGGACTTCTAGCTAATATTTGAGGATGGATAACTTGATGACTTCTGACAAACCAGTTTTTTAGACTGCAGAAATGTGTAAGTGTGAGTAAACAGGTTGCACAAAGACAAAGCAAAGACCACCAACAGAATCTAGCACTTCATTTTTTCTTTCTCTACATGAGAGCCTTTCATTCATATTTTCTGTCACAGCATACAGAATTCTTTCCAACTACAATTTCAACACATTTCAGTGAAAAAATACATTCAAAGCATCTTCAACCAATCTGCTGCAAAAGCAAAGTATTGCCCCATTACAGAACTCAACAGTAAAAATCTTGTTCTTCTCCTCATTAACCAATCCACTTCCTAGGATGGTGATGAAAGCAGTTCCCCAGACAAATTTGTTATAACACTTGTGCTTCCTAAATCCCAATAAATTTTACTGAGCAAGAAGAGATGGCACATTAAGGAAAATGAAGAAGTCCCTCAAACAGATAAGCAAAATCGCCACTTTTTTACTATTATCTCCTCTGGAAATGGTGGGGGGTGTGGGGGCAGGCGAGTGGAATCCAGGCAGCCTTCTGCATGCCTTCTTTCCTTTCTCTTTCATGTTTTCCAGATTCAGGCTCGAATTCTAGCTCCTCCTAAGCAGGAGGTGGATTTCTTTTTGGGCAGAAACATTCTCATGGCTGTTTTCACCTTTTGTCATTCTAAACAGAGGTTCAGCTGCCCACTGGTTCAAAAAAACAGAAGCCAAAATCCCCACAAAATAACCAACTCAGAGTAATAGCCAGCATCAGCCATTCTGAGATGAGTGTAATTGAGAACCCACGTAGTGAAAAGTTAACTACATTTTTAAGTTATGGGGACCTCTCGTGTTGATATAATAAGGACAAAAGTGGACTTGTGTGTAGTAACAGGCACAAAAAAATCATGGGGCTGACCTCCAAGGGATTTGGAATCATCCACATCTTCTTTTAATTTGTTAACATAATTTAAGTGAATGAGACAGCTGACATTAGGTGCTGAATTTCTTAAGGTGAATGTGTTATTTAACTTTCAAGCAAATCAATCTATCTACCAGTAATTTTTCAGAAAGTTTATTCCATATTTACCACAAACAGCTGGACTCTGTCTTCACATGTATTTAAATGGAGTTTGCAAAGGAAACTGAATATGCTGCAATGCAAAAATTACCATACCAGTGCTTTAAGCCATAAATTCAATGTACATCTCTAGATGTGTTGGACTGATGGGAACTTCAACCTTTTACCAGAGCCAAATTCTCAGGAGGCAGATGCTACCTTAATTCTGTGGTGTTCAAATCACTGCTTAGGCCAATTTCAAAGCACAGAAAAGGTTACTAGATATGAATCAGATTCAACTCAGTCTCTTCTCCCTCCAGACAATATAAGAGCTCAGAAAATTATTGAGTATGTAAATTTAAATTATTTTCCATCCCCTGTTCCCCTCTTCCACTATCTCATACCTTCCTGCCTTTCTTACCACCTGTTATTTCCACAAGAATCAATAAATTGCTTCACAGCAATTTTACTATTTCTTCTATTAATTGCCATGCTTCTTTAGCAAGCAGTAAATAACTCTGCCTATTATGAAAGTGTCCTACAGAGACTGATTGCACAAATAGGTTAGCATTTCCTACCTGTCTTAAAATCTGCAGGTCTACAGCCACATTGTCTCATTCTGGAGAAGATCATCACGCTGCTGCTTTCTCCTGTGATTTAAGGAAGCAATGTAGGGCAAGATTGTTCAGTAATGAAATTCAGTGGAAAGCAAAAACATTCGTCTTAATATTATCAACAAATAGCAAAGAACAAGAGTGATATTCACATCAACGTGCTCTAATTTGAAAAGCATTTTCCCAGATTTGCATCTGTGTAGAAGAGGCTTGTGATTTTCTTTATGGTGCTTGTACAATGATTACAGGTTGAAATATATAGATAATTAAGTGGGGCAAATATTTTCATTTCCTTCATTATGCAAGGCAGACATCAGAGCTGTATGTAGAGGTATATTTTTTTAAATAAATATGATTTGATTGAAAATTTTTCCTAAATTTTGAGCAGCTTTTAAAAATCACTGTTCCATTCACCGTGGCTACTACATATAACTGACTCATCAATCTATTGGTGCTGAAATAGCTTAAGTACCTTTAAAATATAGCAGCAAATGCCGATTTCAATGTAACATAAAGCTCTACACAGAAAGCTTTTGAAAACTTTGAACATACCTTATTTTGAGCTATTTCCCTCACTCCTTCATGGCTATATATTTTACTACAGTTCTTGAACTCAAAGTAGTGGAGATTACTTAGTTCTGTTTTTATAACATTCCCTATTAGCACTCTGCGGAGACCAGAAAAGAACACCTGTGGACTTTTTGAAGGCTCCTTTGAGCAGATTAAAATGACCACATAACAACCAAAGTAAAAAAAAACTAAGGTGCATGTGGGAGAGGTATGAAGTGAAGGTCTATTTTTAAGCTTCCCACCTTGCTTAAAAGATTTACAAAATGTCAGTGTCTAGCCACATTTACTAGTGGCTTTATAACGTTTTTTTTTTCCTGTGCTACACAATGAAGTTATTGACCTATAAGAAACACTGCTCTATGTCAGCTCCAGGCTAAGAGACCAGCAACTAACGCTGTCCTTGGCAACATTACAAGACCTGCCACTACATCAAAATGAACTCTTCTCGACTGTCTCCAGCATATTATGTATAACTGTGCTTTCCTTTACAGCTGAGTCTGTAACCTTTCTTGGCTTCCTTTTTCTTCTTGAAACACACATACTATTCCTGTACCAAATAGACAGTAGCAAGCCGGTTTTCATAGAAAATGGGTTAATTACTTTGACAACTGATAAAGTCCTGCACCATATTCTCTCTTGGTAGTAACTCTGCAGATACTTTATTTTCTCCTGTTTGCCTACAAAATGACTTACAGCAGCAGGAGAGATAAGTTTAGAAAGTTAACCAAATCAAACTTCAACCTACTCTTTTGTTTGCTAAAAGACTTTGGGGACACATAGCTCATGCATTCATCCCTAAACATCATTTCTGGGAATGGTAGAGTTGGTAGTAGGTATGTCCCAGCGATGTCTCAATAGCACTGAATTTGCAGACATACTCAAAACACAATCAGAACTAAGAAATTTCTTGCCTTTCTCCATCTGATACATCCTGGAATGTTAACCCAGACAGCAACAAAGCCATTTGGAGATCTCACAGCACCAAGTGGGACAGGTTCTGTAGTAAAAATGAGGAAAACTTTTGATAGAGAAAACTAGTGGATCTGGAAAGGCTTAATAATCCCTGGGTTAGTATACATCCTTAGTCATTTCCAGATCTCAAGTGTGAGTGAGAGGTAGGTCCACAGAAGTCCTCTTCCTATTCTTGTCTCTCCATACTAACAATTTCTCTTCTACCAAGAAAATATGGGTGCACATGTTTGGAGAGACTTGTTAGACTTCATCTATGTCTTGAAGGTAGAGGAAAAGAGATGTAATAGAATCTGGAGCAGTCAACTGTTACCTGGAGATGCAGTTGTATTTCTATTTCAGGTACCCACTAGATTTCACCTCTGTGTTCCCTCTTCTGCAATCTTTCTCCATCATTCAATTTAAGAATTGAGACAACGGTGCATGTATACATATATGTATATATAAACAAGTACATGTTTATATGTACAGGCATACATGTAGAATACTCAGTGTCAGCTTAACTGCACGGTAAAAGTATATGCATCTCACTGTGAGGAGAGGGAGACGTGACTCGTTCAGTAACACCTCTTTCTCTTTTAAAGGAGTGAGTCTGACAATCTTTGTATGGAATAGGATGCACAATGAAAGACAAAAAAGTGTCTATCATGAAATTTTTTTTCTGTTTCAAGGTGATAGTGCAGCAGCCATCTCTTGTTTTGTTTGCTTTCCATTATAAAACACTATATGTTTTGTCTTTCTTTCTCTCTCTCTCTTTCTTTTTCTTTCTTTGTCCACCGATTTAAAATTAATAAGACAGATTTGGAATAAACTCACTTTGATTCCTGAATTGATTCCAATGTGAGTACTAGATAGTACTCGACAAAGAGGCAAGACTTCAGCCTTCAGTCAGGTAAAGTGGTTAGATGAGTATGGTATTTAATACCTGCTTAGTATGGTGAACTTCACCCTCGGTTTGCTTCCAAAGCTGGCTGATGGGAATCTCACAAGTCATCAGTAATTATCATGTTGAATTTGCAGAAGGTGGATGAATGCCAGACACTTAGAGAAAGAAAATGCATTGCCCATCTTTCTGAAAAATAGGAGGGAAAAGAAGGAAGCAGAGAATTGTAAATATGTCAGCTTAGTCTCTACTTCGGGGAAAAAAACAAGAGAAAGAAATTATCAAGCTAACTATTTTTAAGCACTTAGAATCATTTAAAAAAGAAAAAAAGAATGCAAAGGGAAACATGGATTAGTCTGACAAGTCTTTCTTTTGCCAAATCTAATTGCCTTATGTGACATGGAAACACTATGATAGAAGGGAAGCAAAAGATGTCATATCTTGGCTTCTAGTAGCATTTTGACTGACATGTTCATCACCAAACTAGAGGAATCACAAGAGAGTGAAAGCAAAGATAGCTGGAAAACTATTATCAAACTGTAGTTATCCATGAGCCTCTGCCAAAATGAGAGTATCCCGAGCAGACTCTCTGGAGTCTGGTAATATTTAATATTTTTTTTACTGTTCTAGATGACTGGATAGGGTATTTAAATTAAATTTGCAGACACCACCAAAAGAAACCAATGGGACTAAATGGGGACCAGTCACTCTGCTGAATGCAAGATTTAGAGCTCAAAATATCTTGACACTTTCCTATAAAAAAGTGTGATTCAGAGACAAATATCGGGCTTTACATTTAGAAGAAAAAAGCTACATAAATACACATAAGAGAATTGCAAAACAGTATCGTTTGGTTATTTTGGATTCATATTCTGTCTGATCTGCAATCTCAAGCTGCTACAGTAGCTGACTGGGCTGCAGAGAGAAAAGTTGAGCCTGTGCATAATGTTAAATGGCTGTCATGCTCTATGTGGTACTGATAAAGCCATAGCTTGAGTACTTCTGGTTTTCAGTTTCACATTTTTGACCATTTGTCAAAATATTAGAGAAGAGAGCAACCAGAGATTAACTAACCAGAAGATTGTCTCCGAGGATAGATTAATGGCTATTTAGTCTAAAGAAGCAAATACCACCTGAGGGACAGAAGTTTTTAAATATGTAAAAGAAGAGCAGGGAGTCACCTCTTTTTCATATTCAGAGGAGAGAGGAGAAGTAACAAGCTTAAACAGCAAGAGGACATGTTCACAAGTAGCATTATGGAAGGTTACTAAAGGTGAAAAAAACAGTGTGGAAACTCCTTCCAAATAACTGGTGGACAGCCTCCCTGGCAAGAGTGACAAGGATATAGCTAGTATTTCTTGAGCAGAAGAAACTACTTTAAGTCCCATCACTTCCAGCAGTCCCATAAGGATCGTTAACAACCATGGATTTCAACCTGCCCTGGCCTGGAGGATATATCTGCTTGACACTCCCTGTCTGGAGCCTATTCTTTGCCTAGGAATGGACATTTGTCTGGTGGTGGGTTACAGAAAGGCAAATCAGCTGGGGTTATAAACCTTGCAACTGGGGCATTGTTTTTATTTAGTGAAGTTCACTCCAGGCAAGATTTTAGCTGGTAAAACTTTGTATATGTGCTTATTGTTTCTTTTCCTTTTTCCTTACTCAATAGCCAAGCTAATAAAAATCCAGTTGGTAAACTTATTTTTTTTTAAGCTTTTATGAACTGAAACAGGAGAGTAGGCTGTTTTATGCTGATGCAGTCATTGGTAGTATATGAACATAACCTGTATCCCATCCTGCCAGATGATGCTTTATTGTTGTTGTTGTCATTTATTGTTTAGACTAACAGGAAGTGCTGCCACTGCTTGTTTAAAATCAAATTAAGTAATTTTGCATTGATCTGGAAGGAAACTGTTTAGAAGAAAAGAGTGGCATTTGCAGCAACAGTAAAGAACTTTACAGCTATGCTAATAACCTTACCTAGACTATGCTGCTTTCAATGAATCTGATATTATTTACATTATTTTATTGTAATACACATGCAGAAACTGTTCTGGAGCTTAGAAGAGTGCTCTAAAGTATCATTAAAAAGAAATCTCTGATGTGTCACTTGATATATCTACTCGCACCTAAAATAAGAAAAAGAGTAGATGGTTACCAGAAGCTTAAAATCTAGCAGCTATATAATTTCTTAGATACACAAAAGTTGATAGCATAAGGCTTAGAGTGATAATTTTTGTAAATCAGCACATCTCCACACCATTAATACAAATCTAAGCTGTGAAGTAAAGTTTCTGATATGAGAATCCACCATTCAGCCTATTCTTTATTGCTCTTTGTACTTGGTGACAAAAACTCAAAGGCCATCTACCCTTTGAAAGCATTCTCCAAATTAATTTTCTTTGTAGATCTGCTGCTGTAGCAAAACTATGTCCCAATCAAGAAAAGTTTAGTGGCACTGGGATAGCCTTAACTATCCTGTTCTCTGGACAGATAAAGGTCTCAGACCTTCTTGTCTGATATGTCAGTGGCTTGACTTCAATCTGAGAGGTATGCTCCTTCCATTTGAAGATGGAATTTAGAGAGTATGAAGGAGTATAGAGAGAGAAGGGAAAAATATTCACTCTGATATAGCCACAATCTCCAATCCTTTTCCCAGTCAGAAAGACATTAGCATCCCCACAGCCTCAAACGCCGGAGGGTTTCAGAATTACAGCAGAGGCCTGGAGACCATGTTTAATAATACGTGAAATTTTATTTTCTAGTATTACCATGCACCTTCAACAAATGAGCCCTTTAGCCTGTAGCCAATGTGCCTGTTTCTTTTTAGACCTTTGGAGACTGCAAGGCAGAAATTTTATCTCCTTGGTAAAATATCCTGCATGCTCTTAGATGTGATTAAAAATAATAATATGGTCAAAAGACTTCAATGCTTTCTCAGTTGCCATGTTTAGAATAGCTAAGGTTTAACTGGCATAGTTCAAAGCAAAACTTAATCCACATTTAATTTCACATTCTTGTTCTGGGAAAGACTGCTTAAGGGTTATTGCAGAAATGTATGGTTAGTTAATTATGATCCTAGTTGTCACATAGGAAAAACAGACATTTCAGACCTTCCGGCTGTTGGAGTAACACTGTGAAGGAAACCAGCAAACTTGTGATAATGGGGAGGGCAACTGGTACAAGGTTCAGTCTCTAGCAGCCTCTGGTGGCTGTTCAAATACAGGGGTGTTTTGGTTTTGGGTTTTTTTTTTAATAATTTATGGTTATGTGAACATTCTTCATTTGATTTGTTTAGCAATTTTGATTTCATGCATTAATACAACCAATTTATATGCTGTGAAATAAAACTATCTCTGATTGTTTTAAAGTCTTTGGCTACCTCCAGAAGTCTTTGTTGCTTTGTTGAAGGCAAAAAGATCACTTAAATTCCTTGGTTAAGACAGCAGCATCTAGGTTAGACATAGTCATGGTAAGTGACTAATTACAAAGGCTAATTTAAATGGTTTTGAACAAAGAGATTTTTAGGTTGACTATTAGCAGCAATGTGAGCTATATAAATATATTGCCTTGTAAATGAATAGCCCTGCCTTTCTCTTTTAATTTAATTAATACTGTTTCATAATAGCAATAAAACACTATTGGCAGCAGATTCCTAGAGGATTATTTATCAGCTTTATGTCTCGTGTCACTCCTAGAAAATGCAGAAATATTTGTGGGGCTGTTTTTCTTAATCATTACAGTTGTCATCCATTGCAAATGCTGTAGTTAAGACTACAAATCACTAGGCATTGCAGCTCCCTGTTTTCACAGACTCGTAATTTTCCAGTACAGTCTCCTTTCCATAGTCAAATGTTCCACATTTGGTCTCTCCACACAGAAGTGAGTGTCTGGAAACACAGCAGCACCTCATTAAGTTATTTTAGTCCTAGGAAAAGGCTCGAGAGAAGGTCATAATACCCTTTTGTTCATGTAAACTGACCCAATTGTTTAGATACATTATAGCTTGCAGAAAACTCTGGTTGTGAGTCCTATGTACTCCGTCAAGACGTTCACACTGGTACACTGTTTGTTTCAAGGGAAATTAGAAAGCTGGAAGTCTGTTCACCACTAAAATAATGCCTTTCAGTATCTTGAAATGCAACCAAAATCACATCTTAAAGTGATACAAGACAGAGTGTGACAAAGGACATGTCTTTTTCATCTTAATCCTAAAACCTAAACCTAACACACTACCTAATTGCTCTGTCCTCTAATGGGGACATCTGTTACTCCTCCATACACATTGAATTTATTCTGCTTCTGTTTCCTGTCCAAATGTAGAGAGTGTCCTAGGGTTTGTTGACTAAGTCAATCTAATCTCAAAGTTAGGTTTTCATAATTAGGTATTTTAATGAAGAATTCTCCCTAAAAGTGCACATAAAGCAACTGATAAGACAAGGCTTTATGGTCTTCTGAGCATCAACTTCAGATTTGATTTTTTTCTTCTTTTTTGGCCTCCAAGGACCAAGTATTTTTAAAAGTGGCCAAAGATTTCAAATTGACATTTTTCACATTAACAGCTCACTGAACAGTAAGTTCTCAGACAATCTTAAAAATACTTGTTTGTAAAGCAGTAAAACTGTGAAAACTAGTAAACCTGCTATTACATTTTCATAGAAGAAAATCATGTACTAAATAGGAACTATAAATACGGATATCCCTGTTGTTAAAATTTTTGCTAGTATAGATCATATGAATAAAGATGACCATTGGAACAAGGTGGGATAATTAGACTTCTGCCACATGGTGTTATAGAGACTCAAGCTTCCAGGTATTTCTTTTATTTGAACACCTCTCTGTAACATGGACCAATTGGAATCTGGCTTATCAGACCAATTTGGCATAAATTCTCATAAACTGCACAAAGCTAACATCAGATAGATAACCCACAATGAGACAAAAACAGTCCTTAGCACAGTTGAAGAAGAAAACAGACCTCACTCATTGGAAGTGTTAAACCTGTGGATTTTCCTACAACAGGGCTGCAACAGCATGTGGAAGTGAAAGCTTGGAACATTATCCTGTGGCTGACATATCATTTATTAAAGCATCTTTCATTTTTAGCAACTGGTGGAAGATGAGATTTCCAATAAGAGTCTGTAATGAGTTTTACATGCTCAAAGTCACCTTGTATGCTGTGCAATGCTGGCAGAATTAAGGATAGTTGTGTTTTCAGAAAGCAGAAGGACAGTGAAATGGCAGCAGTGGCCTGCTACAGAAGTATTATATTCCTGCTTACTAATCTAGATGATATAATTGGGTGATATATGGTGATCTACCAGTCATCATCTAACAAGAAAACCACTAACCTTGTACCTTAGTACTAGTCACGTAACTTCCGTGTTATTGTTCAGTATCCAATAGCTTTTTATTGTAGTTGTTGCCTAGTGCCTGTGAAAAATCATGTTCTGCTTACCTTTGTTTCTTTAAATCATAGAAGAAAAAGTGAGAGTCATTGACTTCTGAATCCTATTAATGACTTCTCTGATGGAGGATATGAAGCCATTCTTTAAACAAAGTGTATGCAGAGGAACATACTGTTTTGAAACAGCTTAATTTTCAATGTGCTCTGAGAAAAGAGTTTTTACAATTAAATATCATAACTGCAGGAACAACTAAATTAGGGTGTTTTTTTTTTAATGTGAAAAATATTCATCGCAAACATCTACTAAAAATGTAAGCTAAAAGTGTGAAAATCATTCAGAGGCAGCTGTGAATGTTGTGAAGATTTATGTACAAAGGACCTGCTCTCGGTGCAGCATTGTCCTGCCAGCCGGTAAAATTACTGCTCACATGAGGCAGCCCCTCCAGAAAACTATCACAAAAGGCCTCACTGTGCAAGCAAATACAAGTGAGCTTATCTATTCTGGCATCTGTTACGCAGACCTCCTGTTACTGCTGAATCATTTTCTTCCCTCTGCTTGTTTAAGGTTCTTAGCTGATGTCTTGAGAAATGAGGGTTTGCTCGCCTCTCTGTCTTTGCTTGAGTGTGGGCAAGAATTAGAAACTGGCACTTTCAATCACAGTCAAGCTGTAAGAGACAGATACGAGAAGACAAATGTGTCATGTCTTGGTTGTTGAAGATTTGGGATGGAGAAAGAAGAGGGTGATTTTAACGTGAGTCTTACAGAGAAGCCTTGAAGGAGAGTGAGAACAGAAGCAAGACTTGAGAGCCCCCAGCCTGCTGTTCTGCAGGCAGAGGGAGAGGAAAAACAAAGCAGCAGCTGATTGAGACAGCTGAGTAAAGAACCTAAAAGGTAAAAATAGAAGCAGGCTGTCAAATAATCTGCCAGTGTTGGGCACGAGTGAGTAAACAGCATGAGGCTGTGGGGGAAGCCGAGCCAGGGATGCTGTGCAGAGAAGGGGAGGCAGCTGCAAAAAAGCTTTCTCACTGCCAGCCATGGGGCTCTCAAAGGTGGAGCAGGCTTGGGGTTAGTTTTCTACACCTGGATACAATTCTGTATAGACAGCTTCAAGTCTCGCTTTATAACAACTTCAAATGAAATATTTGAGTGAATATGACCTTTTATCACCAGGACATCCACAAATGTTTTATGCAGTTCCTTACAAGGGACACTTGCAGGAGTTTTCTGAAGTGCCCTCTGGAGTACAGTACATCTACCCCAAAGAGCACAGATGTCACCCACCATTTCCCAGCTACAGCAATTGAAACAAGTCAGTTCTAAATGGGAGGTACAATAGGTGCTAAACCCACTACATTACTGTTTGTGCCACAGGGTTTGATGTCATAGATTCTTCTGTAAATGTTTTTGCTTATTCATTAATTACTGCAGTGCAGGGACATCCCTGATGAATGTCCTGCTCAGCCAGCTGATGGGCCAAGGGCTGAGATATGTCTGGTTTTCGTTTGTTCTTTCATGAATGTCAGTGCTAGTGAAGGGCATTGCAGTGAGTCTCAGGCTGTTTATCTACACAGTAAGAATAACATAAATATTTTCAAGTGTGGCTCAAACCAGCCTTCAGCAGAGAAAGGAGTCAGAGTTGGCAGATAAACTATCCTATGACCAAGCAGGGTGTCATCTGTGATTGACTTCAGTTGTGGCTGCAGTGAAGTGGGGTGTTTGAACCAGTGATCTTAATGCTGCTGCACACATTCCTGGATAAAGAGTCCTATAAAGATGTACCTAGGAGTACCTAATCTATATTTTTAACAATATTTCTACTGTATCTTTTCACTTTCGCATTCTGTCTCTGAAATACCTGAGGTAAAAAAGTCAGTCTGTGCAGCTTCAGAGAATAAAAAAAAAGCAAATGTAGAACTGGTGCTGTTGTTGAGCTGAAGGTTGTAGTTTAAGAGCAGGCTACAAGGCTGGAGTGCGCAGGTCACTTCCTAAGTCTGCAGCCCTGCACATGCACCAGCTTTGTGGTTCAGCAGTGTCCCTGTTCACTACTTTTCTGTGCTGTGGTTAGGTTTACGCTGGCTCCATACCAGATTCTCAGTCCCTCAGCCCACCCTATGCCTCTGGTGGTGTAGTTACTGAAGTGGCCTGGAAATTAAAAGTTACATTAAAAATATAGCATTGACCACAAATTAAGGAAAGGTGTAAGATCAGAAAGGTTTTCAAGGTGGGATACAGCTGCAGCTGGTATGTGAGAAATCCACTACACAGCAATTCCCTGCAAAATACCATGGAGAGTGGTGCAGGGTGGGGACCCCGCAGCCAGGCTCTGTGATGACAGACGGGAATGAGATGGTCTCCTAGAACCGATAAGCAGAATGTTTGGTACCCTGAGCCAAAGATCTGTCAAATCTTGACAAAATGCTGTCCTTTGTGTGAACTTGGCTCCTTACAATGTTATTATAATACAGAAACACACTTCCATCCCTAAGGCTACCCACCTCCAAGATGCTACCACTCCTCCTTGATTCTGTGCCCTGGATTGCTTGCAAGCTGCACCTTTAAATGTGAGGTGAGAGAATTTTACACCAATCATACTAAAAGTATATATGACTAAAGTCACTCAAACTCCACCTTGAAGGTAAAAAAAAGGTATAAAAATGGCTAAAGAAAGGGGGAGGATATTGGGGAAGACACCATCGTGAACAAGTCAGGGAAATTCCCTGGCAGACTGACTCCTGGGTTCAGCCGATGGACTGAGCCTCTGTTCCCCACTCCTTAAGATGCCTTGGGTGAGGCTTAGACTGAGTGCTTTTTTGAGAAAGCTTAGAAGTCTCTCTAGAGAGTTACTCTTTAATGTGTATAGCCATGCTGTATTACCTATAACTTTGCATGCTGCATTTTTTTTTGCCCATGCTTTCTTCTACAGACAGTCACTATCACCAGCAATCCATAAGAATATGTATATCTGTTGCATGAATATAAGTGCACTGTTTAAGTAGCCAGTGGTCACAGTTTCTCACTGAACTCAATCAAACCCTAGAGTGTGGCCATGCTAATTCATGAGCATGACTGGACTGAAGGTGCAGTCCACTATCAGTGAATCCAGAGTTGTGATAGTTCACAGGAAGTGAACGTTCCTGGACTGATTGTGGCAAATTGGGCATCAGAATTTAAATCTAGCTGCACCTAACCTCCCACCTTGGTGAGTTGAGTTAGAACGCAAGGGGATTTATTTATTTATTATCTGTCAAACCACTCTGTCCCTTATTAACATGACACCTTCCCAGAGTGATGCCAGCTTAGCACCAGAACTGGTACATCAAACATCTGCAGCCTACTCTGGCACTGAGGGCTGGGTTCATAAGAGAATGTTGGTACCAGCCTCTGGCACAATACCCAGAAACTGGAGTTGAGCATTGAAATTTCCATGGGTTGCAGGGGGGAAAAACAGACAGCTCTCAGAAAAAAAGCCCTAACACCATAGGCAGAGTTGGGCCTGACAGTGTGTATTTGAGTATGCACCAAGAAAGAAAGCTATCCCAACACTGCTGTATTTCCCATACGAGTGCTGAGGATAAGGCTCAGAAACAAAGCAGCAGTGTCCTCCCATTATTGCACCTCAGCCTGTGGGTAGGATACGTTTAGCTACATGCGCGCAGCTCTGATCCTGGCTTATCATAGATCTCCTGGTACTGCCAGCTCTGGCATTGGCTCTGTTCTGCCTATGACTTCTGGCATCTAGGAGGTGGGCATCAGCTTAGCAGGGTCTGCCTCTTTCGTGTAAACCCACTCATCCTAGCCCTTTTAGAAATGGATGAATTTCTGCTTCTCTAAAAGGCACAAGCAAAAGCCGGTGATAGGGCCCTGCTGGGCTGCAAAGATGGACAGCCTTTTAGAGTATATCTGTAATAGCAAATCCATCTCACCTGAAACAGAGCCTGAGGCACTGTGGCCAAGAGAGAGGTCAGCATGGAGGAATGGTCTCCTTACAACTCCTTCAGAAACCATACAGCACAGATGAGGGGAGCACATTTCTCTAGTCCAGAGACTAAAGCAGTTTTCACTCCTCCTCCTTGTGATTTTATTTCATGGCTATTTAAGTGCTAAGACGAATGTCCTTCTGTTTGGTTGGGCCTGCCTCTTTTGCTATTCAGGGATCCAGCTCAGGAGTGAGGAAAACTTGCTTTAATCTGGCTGTCAGAGTGAGGTACCAAAAGCTCTCTGCTCCTGGCCTCTGCCTGGCTGCCTTTGCAGGACAGCTGATGCCTCCTGACAGCCACATTTGGTAGAGCAATGTCTTGCAGCAGATGGCAATCACTGTCCAAGTTACACCAAAATGTCAAGCTTTGAAACACTAAAACATTTTAGCACAACATTCACATGCTCTAGTCATCTTGTGGTCTGTGTACATAAACTAGAGACACTTCAGTGTTAAGTGTTTAAATGAATAAAAATAAATAACAATTTTGTCCTCTTGCTTGTTGCAATAATCTCAAAAAATAGTTCTTCATATCTTTTACTTGTGCTTATGGAGGAACCATAAGGTGAAATGTAAGCTATTTCTGTTTCTTTTTTAACTACAACTATCAAACAGAGAGACAAAGTTCTGTGTTCATAGTTTAGAGATGTCTCTCTGTAGCTTCCCTGGAAGGGGATGGTCACAGACATCCAATTGTTTTGATGATATATGTCCTGGATGAAAACACTCATCACCTATGCAGTAGGATTGGTGATCCCTAGAGAACTGTAGCATGATCTGTTGTGTCAATCATAGAAGCACAGAGTGGCAGGGGTTGGAAGAGACTTCTAGAGATCATCTAGTCCAACTTCCCTGCCAAAGCAGGTCCACCTAGACCAGGTCACACAGGTACTCGTGCGGGCAGGTTTTGAAAACCTCCAAGGAAGGAGACTCCACATCCTCCCTGGGCAGCCTGTGCCAGGGCTCCCTCACAGTGAAATATTTTTTCCTTATGTTTAAATGGAACTTTTCATGTTCCAGCTTTTGCCCATTACCCCCTGTCCTGTCACTAGATACTACAGAAAAAAAAGGATGCTGCAACCTCCTGACATCCACCATTTACATACTTATTAATATTAATGGGTCCTCCCTCAGGCTCCTCTTCTCTAGACTAAACAGCCCCAGTTCCTGCAGCCTTTCCTCGTAAGAAAGATGCTCCAGTCCCCTGATCATCTTAGTGGTACTGCACTGGACTCTCTCCAGAAGTTCCCTGTCCCTCTTGAGCTGGGGAGCCCAGAACTAGATGCAGAACTCCAGATGAGGCCTCACCAGGGCAGAGTAGAGGGGGAGCAGAACTTCCCCCAACTTGCTGGCCATATTCTTATTGATGCATCCCAGGATGCCATTGGCCTTCTTGGTCACAAGGACACATTGCTGGCTCATGTTCAGTTTATTGTATTATCAACCAGGACTCCCAGGTCTCCCTCCACACAGCTGCTGTCAATCGTACATATGAAGTGACTACTCCTCTATTAAAATCTGTGTAGCCGTCAAGGCTTAAATCGGTAATCTATGAGCTTTGAGTACATTTCTGTCCTGAAGATTTGCATTCCTTTGTCTTGAACTTTGAAAACCAGAGCCTCCATGATCCTTGTTCATCCCTAAATAAAAACTCATGCAAAGGCATGCCAAAAAGACCAGGGCCTCAGCTGGTGTTAAATTACTAGTGCAGATTGCCTCATCTGCCACTGAAATGCAGCTGCATGGTACAAAGCAGTGACCAAACCTTGGAGGATGCTTCCTATCACAAATGTCCACAGGAATTCAATCACAAAAAATATTTATCTTGTCTATAAGGCTATAATTCCTTTGCTATAAAGCCAATGAATGCTGTAAAGCATCTGCTTGGAGAAAAGAACAAGAATGAACCCAGACTCCCCAGTATTCTCTAAATCTTCAGACAATAAAAAAGTCTAAGGACTTAAGTCAGACATATTGTCAAGTCACAGGAACTATGTCATTTTTACCAACCTCCTACAATTCTGTCTTGACACCCAAAGGGATTCTTGTACTTACCACTTAACAGAGATTGAAGTGGAAGTGCCTTCAGCTCTAACCCCATTTATCTCTTTCACATTGAGGCAGTTAATTGAAATACAGGGACTTGGAGGCTTTTTCTGATAAGAGGAGAAATTGATGATGAAGAGGGGCATCTGTGACATGAAATTCAGTTTATCTGAGAACAATAGGAGATGGGATCTCAAATCCTCATGCCCTGTTTCAGCTAGGACCCTTATTCCCAAGGACTCACTCCATATTGCCCTGTCAACAAAACCCTCGTATCTGCTTTTAACATGCCTTCCACTCCACATGTTTTTCCAGGGAAGGTTTAAATTGCATATGAGGAGAAATTTATTCACCAAAAGGGTTGTGAAGTATTGGAATGGGCTTCCCAGGGAGGTGGTAGCGTCGCCATCCCTGGAGGTATTGAAAAGACCTGTATATGGCACATTAGGGAGATGGTTTAGTGGCAGACTTGGCAGCGTTAGGTTTAAATTTGGACTCAGTGATCTTCCAACCTGAATGATTCAATGAATCTCTGTGCTTTAGGTGGGCTGTTCTCAGACAGATGTGCCTCTAGCATGAGCAGCCCTTTGTACAGGGTAATGGTAAAGTTGCATTTAATAAATATTTTAGTTACTTCATTAATGGAGGATAATGCTTCTTCCTCTTCTCCTGTGATCACTAGTTTTAACAGGTCCTAAAGAAATCCATTTTCCCATCTGCAGTTGCTGCTGATCAGTCATTTGAACTCAGCAGCTGCAGCACAGCTTGCATGCATAGCTAATTACTTGATAGCAGCCTGTATTATCTCATTGTGGCTTTATAACATGAGAACCACACGTGTACAAGCCTCTTCAGCCTCCCTGTTCTCAGTATTCTTACACCTTGTTCCTCAGACTCTTTGAAAATCTAGTTTGGTTTTGCTTTCTTAATTTAAAATTACAGTCCTTTCAGAATGGAAAGTGTTCAGGGATTTCCACCACAGCATGACTCCAGGAGGAGGAAAGTGGGCAGAGACTTGTTATATCTTCTCACTCAGGCTTCATTTGTTTTTGTTGGTTTCAGTTTGTCAATTAGTTTTCTAGATGAACAATTTTATTTTAGACGCTTGAACACATTGAGTTTGCCAGAAGAGTTGAACAGCATCGCCCTACCTGTGACCCAATGCTGCTCCCAGCATCAAAAATCACTTGTTGGTGTAGCTCAGGACCATTCTTAAAACAGAATATCCCTCCAAAGGAGTTTTGTCTACAAACAAAATGTAGTTATCACCTTTTCCAGTGAGTTGAGGCAGTCCTTTGGCATCCCATTTGACCTTTTAATGAGAATAGACATGTTAGAAAATGTTGCAATACTTTGGAGATAACAGGCAAAAGTATTAAGCACTTTTTGGCAGACAAAAGTAAATTAAATGAGAGGAAATTAAGGTAAAGTTACAAAGGGGACCTCTATATCCTTCATGGCTATAGTTTTCTAGCTGATATTCAGAACGTATTTTATACTTGAATTATATGAGGATGTGGTTTTATTTATTTTTATGTGATGCTGAGAAATGAATCACTCATAAAATTCTACAGAAGCCTTTGTGTTCCCACAATTACAATCCTGGTTGTTTTGCCTACGCAAGGCCAAACTCTTCTTCATCCAGTCACCAGTTTATCAGCACTTGCTTGTATTTCTCCATCTCAAAACTGCAGTTTTGAGACCTGACCACCTCCCCACCTGCATCACTTCTGGTTGAGTATGCATTAGTTTGGGAAGAGACTGAAATTTATTGGTTAACTTTCTACTGCCTTCTGTACACCTACATTTTTCTTTCTCAAAGAGATACTTTTGCCTGAGGGAAGAAGCAAAGCGATATGTCAGTGTATTTACATGCTAATGTTTAGATGCATGTAATATTTATGTAAAGGAAAACAGTGAGGGATATAAGGTGGTATTTGTGCCAGTAACTGTGAATGGCATCTGGGGAGAAAGCTCTGCTGCTTCTTCAGGTTTTATTGAACATTGCAGAGTGGAGATTTTTCATTTTTAACTTGTTTAAATGATGATCCTTATCCGCTTAGAAGTTCAACACCAGTTATTTCTTCATGTTTCCTTCACACTGTGTTACAATTAGTACTCTCTTGAATGCTCTTGAATAACTTTACCTGCACAGATCTATATAGTGTGTCAAGATACAGCCTTGCTAAATTTATCTTGATATGGGCTTTAATTACCTTGTGTATTGCCTGGAAACAAACTAAATGCAGTGAAATTTTGTTGTGGAACTGAGTTCTTAACTACCTGACTTTCTTTTGTCCATTAAGTGGCTTTACTAAATTTAAGTTTATCAGACATAGGTCTATTTGATTTAAAGGAGGAGGGAAGTATTTTTTCAATTGCTACCCTTCAACATTATGAATACAGGGTTATTTCTTTTGTGCCAGTGGTGTTATGCTACTAATGTGCTAAGGGCTTGGGAGCCATCCATTCTTGAACCTGCATCCTTACAGACTCTCCTCACTGGCCTCCTCCCCTCCAAACACTCTTTCAATTTATTTTTATGGAATCATGCCACTGCTGTGGTATTATACTGCAGTTAAAGGCTGTGCTGTCTCTTCTACTTCACAAACAGTATTACAAAATCCCTCTGTAGGTACTGTTCTTTGGCAATATGTTTTTTATTTTGTTTCTTCCTGTAAGAAATTGAACTATGTTTGGTATTTATTTATTTCTATTGTTGGGAAACTTCTTTAGCTGATTTTCCTTGATACACTACTGGGATCTGCACTGTTCTCCCCCATTTTACCATGTTGGTTTTTTTCCACTTTCTGCATTATGACAGAGATACTGTCATAGTGTTGACAGTCCTGGCAGATGTCTGTGACTGACCCAAGTGTTCCTTAACACCTCTTGATCCTTTCCTCCTGCTTCTATCTTAAATAAACCTCCATAAAATTGACATTTTTCTACGCCAGCTGTCATGTCCTGCTTTCTTTACATTGGAGCAATTCCTCACTCAAGCTTTCTCTTCCCAAATAATGCCAGTGAGCCTTCTATATTAATATTTTCCCTCTTGATATTGCTTTTGATTCATTAATTCAGACACAGACAATCTACAAATCTGATTCTGACATTAAACTTCTCTGTTAATAATCAAGCTATTTATTGTTTCACATTTTGAGAAGTGTTGGGAATGGCAGATAACCATCATTCTAGATACATGAGATGACAGGTAAATCTCTTCCCAAGAGCAACATCACAATTCACTATCACTTATTAACAGTAAGCTAAATGCAGATTTCCTCTTTGTAATTTATTCTTGTTACTACAAACCTGGGAAAGATGTGCAGAGATAATTTGCAGCATGGTCCTAAAGTTAAGCATTATATTGGAATGCAGATTGATTACATTTAATGTCATGGGACCCCCAGTGGAAATATTACCCAGCTGTTCCCTCTTATTTACAGTGACACAGCTCTGGCTTTAATGCTGTTCCGGAGCTTGGCAGCTGTAACATCACAGCACAAGGGGAAGGTAAGGGAGCTTCCAGGTGGCTGCACTGCAACCTTTTGTCCTCTACAGTCCAAGGTAGGAGCATGTATGTGTGTTGTAATTCCAGACACCTGCTACCACTGAACTTGAGGAGTTTGACTTCTGTGACCTGCAAATGACCAAACAGCTCTTACAGATGTTGCACGCCCAACTAATAATGTTTTTAATGAGCTAATCAGCTCCTGTTTGTGTCTCAGTACAGTGACACCACATCATCTAGCAATCAGTTCCTGCTAAGGCAATGATCATAGCCTTTGTGTTTAGATAACATTCTCTAAAGGGAAAGAGGTTTCCTTAGGAATAATTTCTACATGATAGGATTCCTTTTTTCACCATGAAGTTTTTATTTTGTATCTGTGAACTTGTTTGTCCGTGTTTCTCCTTCACAGTATCTCTTATACATGTAACTTAGATGCAGATTCACTAAGAACTGTTTTATAATGATGAATAACTGGTAGCTGAGCACAGTAAGACTCAGACCTGGGTAAGGTAGCCTTTTTTGGGAGGGACTGTTTTTTTTTTTTTGGTTTGGGTTCATTTTTTGGTGTGTTTTTGGGGTTTTTTTGGTTTTTTTTTTCAATATAGCAAATATTAGGGCAGAAATAAGACAATAATAACTGGAATGCAAGTACCAACTAATACTAACCAGGTAGCTGCATGACAGAAAAGCATGTTAAAATCAAAAGGTTCACATTTGATTGCAACAGTTTATACCAGGAGCAATGTAAGGCTACTGTCAGTAATGTGCTCGTATTTGCCATATATTCAACCCACAAAGCAGAAACGTGCTCTGAATTTTAAAGCATATGCATCAGTGCCTGAATATTCAGCTTGACTTTCCAAGTTCACAGTTTTGTAATAGTGTAATTATTTTACATTTCAAAGTATAAAAATAATTGCTATTCTTAAATTAGATGTGTATATGTTAATTTTATAATACAACATACATTAGAAAGCACTATTTGTAAATGGATTGTGTATACTGGCAACACATGTTATTGACCTAGTGTCTCTGGGTTTGATTTCTTCATTGATATTAAGCAGTCAAAAGTGTTTAAGGTTTTTGGTAACAGTGGCCAATGTAATTGCTGGATCCCGGGTAGCATTCATGTTACTTATGAAGGAATTGGCTGAGGTAGTTGCCAAATCACTCTCCATAACCTTTGAAAAGCCATGGCAGTCCGGTGAAGTCCCCAGGACTGGAAAAAGAGAAACATTGTACCTGTCATGGCCTAAGCTCAGTTGGGCACAAGGAGCAAGTAGATGCTCACTCAATCTTCCACCCTCCCTATGATAGGATGGGGAAAAAAAAAAGTAACCAAGGGCCTCATGGAAATCCCCAAGCACAGGGAAGTCTTGCTCACCAAGTTATGGTCTTGGGCTCAGCAGACAGGACTACTCAATTTCAGGAAGAAAATAAAATCAGTTTAATTCAGTAGGATGAGGAAAAAAATACAATCAGACCTTTAAGACCTTCTTCCTGAGCTCAGCTCCCCGCTGCCCAATATCTTCACCTTCTTCCCTTCAGCAGCCCAGGGGACAGGAAATGAGGATTGTGGTCAGTCCCTCACAGATGATCTCTTCAACTTCTTCCTCCTCAGAGGAGGAGGTTCCTCACAGTCTTCCCCTGCTCCAATGTGGGCTCCCTCCCACAGAATACAGTCCCTAACAAACCTTTCTGGTGTGACTGGTGTGAAGAGCTGCAGCTCCTCACAAATTCCTCCAGTGTGAGTCTCCTTGGCAGCAACAAAACTCCAGGAAACTTCTGTCCCTATGCTGCCTCCCCAGAGTCATGGCCTCTCTGGGCATTGGCACTCCCTCTGCCCTGGGGTTCTCCAAAAGCTGGCCAGCAGATCTCAGTTCGACCATCCCCCTCCACAGGCTGTAGGGGTTNTCCCCTGCTCCAATGTGGGCTCCCTCCCACAGAATACAGTCCCTAACAAACCTTTCTGGTGTGACTGGTGTGAAGAGCTGCAGCTCCTCACAAATTCCTCCAGTGTGAGTCTCCTTGGCAGCAACAAAACTCCAGGAAACTTCTGTCCCTATGCTGCCTCCCCAGAGTCATGGCCTCTCTGGGCATTGGCACTCCCTCTGCCCTGGGGTTCTCCAAAAGCTGGCCAGCAGATCTCAGTTCGACCATCCCCCTCCACAGGCTGTAGGGGTTGCTGCCATCTCACCATGGGATGCAAGCAGGGTCTGTGCTGCAGCACACGTCCTCCCTTCCTTCCTAAGTCACTATGGGGTCTACATGGTCACTTTTCTCTCTCCCAATTCCATCCACACTCTCCTTCTGCTACAGATTAAATAGTTTGGACTGGCCTGGGCCAGAGGTGGGTCCAAGTTAGAGCTGAGAGAAATTTTAAGCACCTTCTTACAGAGGCTGTCACTATAGCCCCCATCCCCCTGTTACCAAGCAAAATGACTCCACACAAAACCAATATAGTACTCATTTTTAAAAAAGGTAGTATGGAAAACCATGGAACTACTGATCTGTCAGCCTGACCTCTGTAACTGCCAAGGCACAAGGACAGGGAGAGAATTCAAGACAGCCAAGAATGTCTTCATCAAGCATAAGTCCTGCCTGAGTAATCTCACGGCCTTCTAAGATGCAGATACACTAATGAATAAGGGAAGAGCTATGTAAGTCATCTATATTGCCTTCCATAAGGCCTTTGTCATGGTAGCCCACAACATCCTTCCCTCTAAAATGGAGAGATGCAGATTTGATAGATGGACTATTTGGTGGATAAGAAATTGGTTGCATCCAGACAGTTGTTTTCAATAGCTCAATATCCAGATGGACATTAGTGATGAGTGGTGATCCTCAGCATTTCATACTGAGACTAGCACTATTTAATGTCTTCATCAGTGGAATCAAGTGCACTCTGAGCAAGTTTGTGTATGACACCGAGCCGAGTGATGTGGTTGACGTGCCTGAAGGACAGGATACCATCCAGAGGAACCTTGACAAGCTTGAGAAGTGGGCACACGTGAACATCACAAGGGACTTTCTGCATCCACTAAATAGTGCTTTTTGGACAGTCTTCTGTGCAGTCAGCTTGACATCCATGTCCTGCCATGACCTCACCACACTGTCATCACACCATAGTCTCAAAATGTAAAATATCTAGGAAATCTGACACTGTCAGTGTTATAGTAAAGTAGCAGTAGCAATAAACTGCAGATGAATATGTTTCATGTCAGTGGAAGTAGAAAAGCTAGTAGATGAATTCCATTCCTTTTTAGATGAATCTTCTATGGATCAGCAGGTTTATTCAGAGTTACTTAAAAAGCAGTTAACATTCCATTAGCAACAAACTGCGATCTGTGTCAGCAGTAAAGCACTGTTCAGTCATTTATTTTAGAATGAGCAGTCACTGCAGGGAGAAATAAAATTATTAAATGTCTCACAAGCAAATAAATAGTAAGACAAAGTCAGAGATTTTTTTTTTTATTCTAAATATTAAGCTTTCCTCCTGGGAATAGTTATTAATAAAAAATGGAGTTTTTTCGGGTTTTTTTCTGGTGTTTGCTATATGCAAGATGAGTCAGAAGTTTCGATTTCTTCTGATGAAAAAAAGTGCATGTTCAGATTTGGCTGCTGCCATGTTATTTTTTTCAAGTAGGGACATTGTTGGTTCAGCATTATGTCTTATGCTAACCTGGCTTTGGTCCCAAAGAGCTGTCTTAAAATAACACCTTTCCTTGCAGCTAGCAGCAGAAATGTATATGGCCTCACACTCCAATGGGCTCTTTACCCGATCATGATTACTTTCTGTGCTTAAAGCAGTCTTTATCTCTCAATTCTCTGGGCTCAGAAAATCTGCACTGACAAAGGAGTTAATATTAGGCTCTTACTGTTTTAGAAGGGTAAGTCTGATACTCTAAAACCTTTTTATATCTAGTGAGATCAGGTGTAAAATAGTCTTAGAGTGTCACTGATACCATGGCTAGTCAGACATGAGTAGAACAAGCAATCTTGAAATCTTTCTGGACAGTAAAATCTACTCAAAGCTGAGCTGCTAATGGTAGGCATCCTAAAAACATTTGCATGTTATCCTTCTGTCATTCTCCTACGTGGTATTCTGCCAAATAAAGCTCAGTCAAACATCAAACAATTAGAAGTTTGATTGCATTTGTGTTGTTTATAAGCAAGTGCTCTGATTGTACAATGTTGCAAACTCCTCAGGCAGATTGTCCCCACTATACTTCATATAAAAAAGGAGCTCAATAGTTGCAAAAGCTGCAAGGTATTTTAGTAATAGATTCTCGAAGTAACCAGTTCTACATTACACAATAGCATTGCTTAATAAAATTTAAATCCTTCTGAAAGATGAATCATTACAGACAGACTTGAAGAGATAAAGGAGGAAGAAATATAAATAAACTGGTGATGACTAAACTGGTTCTTGTAAGCCAGTCACAAGCAGATGCACAGCTGACTCGTGTGTCATGTAAGACTATGATTAAGACATCGGCTTTGTGTCATATTGACTTTAAACAACTCTTATTTTGTGATTTTGATGTTTATATATATAGTTGTATATCTCAAAATGCATAAATAGGGTCAGTACAAGCAATTTGAGATCATTGATCAAAATTAGCAATTAGAAATGAAGAGATATTATTTACAGTAATAACCAATATCCACTCATTTCTCTGAGATTCTACTATAACTGCACAAATTAATTTGAAGGGAGATACTCTTTTTCTCATTCTTTTCAGAAGAAAATGTCCTGAAGGGTCCTATAATGTGGAGAAACAGAGCTATTTTTTTTTATCTTCCAGTTTTTGTTAGTGGCTGCTCTGGTGTGGCATGAGGGCATGGAAAACAGGGAAGGCTTCTTAAAAAGCCATAACCTTGAAGCTGTGTTCATTCTCTCTCATTTCCCTGTAAGAAGATTATGATAATAAATAGTAATTTAGAATTCTAAGGTAAATCACTCGTATTGCTTTTTTTTTTTTTTTAAGCCTGATCTCTAACTGCAACAATTGTCTTTAAACCTATCTCCAATAGTTAAACTCCTCTGTAGATTATATTTTTAAGGTGCGGGGTGATGGCAAGCAGCTTGATCAGCTATTCTGAAGTTCAGACTTAATGGTGGATCCAAAAGCTGTGGCGTGAATTCTGAGAGTTTAAATAACAAAAGCAGCATTTGAATATTTTATTTTCTTGTGTTAGTTCTTTCCTTCCATGAGTTGAAACTCCAGAGTTTTCAACATGACGCAATAATTCTAGTAAAAAGGTGGGAGCAAGTAATAAATAAAACTGATCATTCTGGAAATCTTCCAGTGCTGCTGCTGCTTAGAAACTGGTTTTTAAGAGACAGAATTAGCCTTTGCATTTTAAAAAATGCAGTCCCATCACTGATGGAAGTGCAAAGCATCGTCAAGGAGTAAAAAAGAATGTATTTTTAATAGACAGCTTATAAGTCACCGTGATCCATAAATGCACGTGGATAATATGTAAAATGTTGTGGTTGTTACAACCCCACACATACAATGGCCTTCATTTAAATCACTTTTGCAAGTATGTTCTTAATATCAGAAGGAATATGTTAAATTCTGTTTAAACTCTGTAGAAAAATCCAATACATTTTAATATTAGGTACAAATTGATGATGGTATATCTTGCATAACTCTTGAGCAACCTTGTACACCTTGGAAATAAAACATGATCTTGTCTAGAAAGCATAGATTATGCTTCCCTTTCAAGACAGATAATATACTTACACTGCACCTTTGGAAATGCCCCTCTGATACTATCTTACTCCATAATATTTGCCCTTGGATTTGTTTTAAATTTTGAGTGTACAACAGAATTTGAAAAACTATTATTTGTAGCAGCGAGCGCAGGCAAGAAAATTGAGAAATAAAATTTCTAGCAAGCACCATTTAATTGCTAAATGATTCATCTATATGCCACCTGCTAAAGCAAAGGTTTTTTAAAAGTGGAAAAAGGAAAACAAAGTTTTACAAAGAAAAGTTGGCATTGAAATATTTCCTGAAAACCAATAATCAGTTGTGAAACCATTGCAATTTTCTGTTCCATAAATTCTGGTTTCTTAGAGTGAGAGAAACACTTGCTTAATTTATATACATAGATAGAGCCTTTGTATGAAATCTAGTTTTATCTGTGGTCCTAGCTGCATTTAAGATAAATATGCCAACAGTTTCTTAATGGTTTTTGACGATATATATCAGATACCACTGTCAACAATATCTTTCTTCTGTTGTGTATTAAATTTTAAGGCAGATTTTATTCTTGTTTCAGCTTACCTGGTTTCTGATCAAAATGAGGCATACCATATCTAAAAGGAAATGTTAAACAGCGCCATTGTTGTTTTATACACTCCCAAGATTTTCTGTAATAACTTCTCTAAAATGTGTGGTATAAACAAAATCCTCAAGCTCATTGCGGTAAAATGGTTTTATTGGTGCTCATTTACACTGACCTACACAGGTTGTTCTCAGGCTCCCCATTCCTGAGCAATGATGATAATTCTGTATTTGTGCCAAGAAAGCACTTAATCTATGCCAAGCCCTTTTTTTTTCTTTTTTTTTTTAAGTATGTTCTGCAACTTGAATAAAGGCATAAACACAACTTACATTCTATTAGTAAAATCAAGAAAAACAATCTCAATGAAGAAAGAAGGCAGGAGTTACCCATCTGGTAATCTTACAAACCGTGTTTGAATAGATCTAATTTTCCATGTTTTATCAAGAGCAAAAAAAGCCTGAATGCCCATTTAGATTCACCCATGGATGAGAAGATCAGAAATAGAAACACAATATAAATGGCACCACCTCTCATTTGTTTATTTTAGAAAAATCCCTAAAATCTATCTTCACTCCTTACTGATTTTTCATAGCCTTTTATATTCCAATAATCTAAAGTACTCAACACAAAATTACTGAGGAGGGATATTTTCTTCTCATTCTATGTTATGTATATTTATCTAAGATTCTTAAGTGTTATGGGATGAATAAATCAGGATTTTTATGTTAGACGAAGTAAATGTCAATTACTGAAATTTCCCAATACAAGAGAATCTAAAAAGGCATTCTAGCTCTGCTCATATGACATTTCACCTTAGCAAAAGTCTGACAACTTTGGGTAAGGATTTTATCATGAAAGAGACCAGGGACTGTTTTTATTTTTTTTTGTTTGCATGGATGTTATATATTAAACATCACACAGAACATTCATTAAAGCTTCCTGTTACTGTCTTACTAAACTACTGTCCCTTAGAAAGTTAAGCATTAGTTTGAATTCCACAAATTTTCTCAAAGTTTTTCTCATTAGAACTTAGTGACATCTGTATGAGATACATAAACCAAAAGCCCTCATGGAAACAAAAGGAATATTTCTAGAGCTCAGTCACTCTGATTCTTTCATTAAGAGCAAGCAATTGGTGCATATCATATCTGCTGCGAAAAAAAAAACACAAAACAACAAAACAAACACACCAACCTCAACAAACATGTCCTATTTATATCTGCAGAATTCATTTGACGAAAATATCCTCCCTCAGAAAAAAACCACAAAACAAACCCTGATCATTTCCTCTGTTTTGTTCTCAGGACCAAAGGTGCACCCTTGATTGGTGAGGATACTCCAGTCCTTATAAGTTTCAGATTTTCACGTAAAAAATTACGCTGTCGAACTGTGGCTGATCTTATGCAAGTGCTAGCAGAAATAACTTTCGCTGGCCTTGTAGGTGGTAGAGTCTGTGGAGGAAGTCCATTGATTTCATATGTCCACTGCATTGATTGTGTCTGAAAATAATGAACAGAGACACACGAAAAAAACAACACCATCAAACAACCAAAACCAGATAATGATAAAATAGGTTGAAAATTTGACAGTGATTTATCATGCTACATTGATTTCTAAATATATTTATCCTTTTCAATGTAAGATATTAGATTAACACAGAATGACAATTGCACCCCTGGAACATGGAGAATTGAATTCAGGACCAAACATAATAAAGATGAGAAATTAACTTCCTGGCTTATCTGAAATCCTTTTTATTTAGTAAACCCCATTGCTCTGTATTTTGATCAATGGTAATTATTCCACAGTACAATACAAATGCCTCAGTTTTTTATAGGATTTAATTGCAGCTCCGGTATTGGTGATAATGACATTATGAAATGTTGGAAATTTTGCATTAAAATAACGATCAAAAATAAGAGAAAAAACTCCAAGTACACACAAAAGAATTTCAACTTCATGTTGAAATCTCTAGTTTGAAGAATATTTATGTGAACTGAAAATGACACTTTTCATTTCCTTTCTGTTTAAAACTGGTCTCTAGGAATGGAGCATATGTTTCCATGTCATGTCATGTAATGCTTGAGTATATGAGTCTTACTAAGTACGTGATTTTTATTATACACATCCTTTCTACCCATACTTGAGCAGTATTATTTCTATGCATATGAAGGCTGTCTGTCTCTCATGTTTCATTTGTGTCCTGAAGCAGAATTTTGATTGCTAAAGTCTCATCCGTAACTACTGTAGATCTTTCAGTCATTTTCCTTTCAAAATGTATGACTTTAATCCTTGAAAGCAGGTCTCTATTCCAAACCATAAGCATTTTCCTATCATTACCACTAGGAAAAGGTCTGTTCATGTTTCAGTTTGGGCTGGGTTTTTTTTTTGTTCTCCTTTTCTTTAAAAAGACTCATCACTAGGAACAATCAACATAAATATTAAAAATCTCCAATATTTCAAATGTGTCATTACGTCCAGCATTGTACTATGCAAAAAAAAGACAAACCATTGCATGCTCATTTTAGGTATGCACTGTTAACTATTCCTTCACACTCATCAATGGAAATTCCAGGTTTTATGTTTGGGGCTTTTTTAGCTTCCAAGGCAAAACTTGGAGGGAAGAATGGGTAAAAAATATGGCATGATGTAGGTCTATTAAAATATATTCATACAAGTTTTATACAGAACGTAGAATGTACTACATGTACATAGTATATACATACATAACACACAGTACATAGAACACATCAGATTCTATGACTTTGCTGCCTCAAAACAATGGAGTCACGTTAAATAAGTGATATTTCCAAATTACCAGGATCTGCCTTTCCACGTTTGGCACAGCACTGCTGTCATACAGCCATGCTGCTTGCGGTCCTAGAGCAGGTTTGTTGCTGCCAGGCTTTTGCATCATGCTGTGTTGAACAACAGAGACGCTGATCATCTTTCCCTCCTACTTCAAGTCATAAAGATTTATCATTACAACAACAGTTGTAATTTATGTAATTAATTTTCCATTTAAAAGTAACTTAATCCTTAGAACAATCATTTGTAGATATGACCGCTACACCTAACATCAGTGACATTTTTCATCCAAGGAAACAAAAGGTCAGAATGGCTGTGTATATTCTCAAATCAATCTGGAAAACAGTGCAACAGTCTGCCTCAAAGCTCATGCATTTTTCCCTCAAGCATTTAGTTAACAGTCCAGCTTATGACATGGCTGGTTTTGTGGCTCATTTGCTCATTCCAGTTTGAGAGCTCTGCTTCTGCTTTGCTGTTGGGCATGTCAGTACACCAAGCAGATTTAGCTTATAGAGAGAAGCAAAACAGCCATACAAATTGTGACAAATTTTCACATAGCATAAATGCTTTCAACGATCTCCAAAGCGCACTTTGTGTATTTGTCTAGTTATTAATTGCATTCTGTCAATTAATTACGGTCTAGATAAAGCACTATAAATGTAATAGGGAAGAGCAGTCAACCCTCTCCATCTTGAACATTCTCTGCAGTCATCCCATAATTATAGCAACATACAGAAGTAAATAAAATGGATGTAAATTGTCTCTCTCACTTTTTAAATTTCTGCTCTGTATCAGTTTTATATTTGCCAGTGAAAAAGTTTGAGTTGATGATGCTTACCTTTGTTATCTTTCATATGCACCTTCCTTCTATTCTGTTACCCTATTAATGCTAAAGTATATTTCATGGATAGAATTGCAAATAGTTTTGCATTCATGTTGCAGCTATTTAATAGGAAGAAGTTTCAAATAATCAAACTGTAAACCCTTGGCACAGGCTTTATTCTCTGATATGTACTTATACAGCACTTACACTTTATCACATATAGGATGCACACACTTAAGCTCTTAAAAGTCATCACCATACAAATCTCTGTGGTGCTTGTTGTTAGACAATTGGCTTTAACTAGTATTTTGGTAACTGAATATATATTTTTCTGTGGTAATATTGAAAGAATGTTGAAAGGTGAGATTTTTGCTATATGTTTTAAAGAAATGTTTTTTTAAACTTCTACTTTAAAATTGGCAGTACTGATTTTATGTAGTGTCTTCTGAATGAATTGCCTTATTCAAATAAGGTTAGCAAGTGTAAGATCTTAATAGATATTTCACCATGCATACATAATTTTTTGAACTTTCATTACTATTCCGCTAAAATAAAAATCTAATTTAAATTGAATATTATTCTTGTGTAAAACAGGCAGATTAAATCATCTTTTATTTAATACTGTGAAATGATCTAGTAACTCTACTAACTTTAAAGACAAAATCCAGCAAAAGCAGGTGTGACATGGATCAACATCCATATCTTATGTCCAAAGATAAAGCTGTCATTTAAGAAAAGTAAATGGCTCTACAGAGATAGCTAATTGTTTTATTAACTCCAGTAAAAGATGAAATGCTTTATCTTTCTTTAGTATGCCAGATAAATAATTTAGTTTAAAGAAAATTTAACCTCAGGGTCATAGTCACTGTGTGGAAGTCTTATGGATCACTTTGAGGTCAGAGAAAAGGTCTGACAGGTGTTTCAGCTAATGACTTAAATGATCAAGTGACTAAAAGTAATTTCTGTTCATGAAATCCATAGATATTTTAACTTTACTGTCTATAGTGTTAGTAATTATTTGGAATGGAATTTAAACAATAGTGATGGACTATGCCACCTCTCAACTTTATCATCAGCCTCAAAAAATCGATATAGACTTCTGAATAGTAATAACCTTCTGCTAACTTTGTGCTTGCTATACAATTATCCTAGATTGTATGCTCTGTGAAAAAATAAATATGGCTTGACTAGGTGAAAAGAAGCCACCCATTTTGTTACTGCTGTAGCCAGCATCAGAAGAGATTGCTCTTTCGCAAATGGAAACTCATTGGGTTCAATGGAGAAAATTTCGTGAGAATCACATGAACCCTTTAGACAGGATCCATCAAGGTAGAGAAAAAGAGAAAAAGACATGAGAAATAACAACAACAACAAAAAAACCCATCCTAATTTATCACCTTAAACCTTGGTGTCCACCTATTGTAAATCATGTGCTACCATCCTAGACAGTCGAAGACAGTAATTTACTGAAAGAAAGATTTGGTTTAGTTCATTTTCTGCTGAAGGGTAAATAAGTGTTACACAAATAGCAAAGAGTTACTAAATCTGTCAACATAACTTGTATTAGTGCTTTGTTTAGCATTAGAACCACTTGGAATTCAGTAATTTCAAGACAATTTCAAGACATCACAGTAATTTTTAGAAAATCTTAGACACCCTAAAAATGTTGTTTTTACTGTTTTCAAATGCTACTGAAGCCATAAATACTTTCCTTATGATCAAGCTGTCCAGCTTAACTGCAACAACTGTTCTAAACAATATGAAAACTGCAGTAAAAGCAAGTTTGTCTCCAAAGTTCAAAAACCATGCAATTGCCTTGAAGCTGCTGCTTTGGGTTTCCAGGCTGAACATATTTCAGCAAAGGAAAAGATGGATCAAGTTTTAGCTTTTCTGAAGCAATGGAGAGGAGAGAGAGAGACTTCAAAGTGTCATGCATACGTATGACCATATAATTATGACAGAATATTTAACTTCCAAGCTGTATTTATTTGCCTAAGAAGGTAGTTTTATTCAACATCTTCATCAATGGCCTCATTAATACTTACAAGTATTTAAAAGGTGTATGTCAAGAGGATGGGACAACACTTTTTTCTGTAGTGTCAAGTGATAGAACTAGAGGTAGTGGACAAAAGCTGGAACATGAAAAGTTCCACTTAAACATAAGGAAAAACTTCTTTGCTGTAAGGATGAGGGAGCCCTGGCACAGGATGCCCTAGAAGGCTGTGAAGAGTCTCCTTCTCTGGAAGTTTTCAGAATCTGCCTGGATGTGTTCCTGAGTGACTTGATCTAGGCAGACCTGCTTGAACAGGGGGGCTGGACTTAATGATCTTTAGAGATCCCTTCCTACTCCTACCAGCCTGCGATTCTGAGACTCTATGGGTCAAAATTTCCCAAATCAGAAGGATTCTTCCCATGTTTAAGGCAGTGTAGCTTGTTACACCAAATTTTGAACAATTCTAATACTATCATTGTAATAACAGTCTAAAGATTAAGGTATTGGACCTACTACAATCTACACAATTTGCTGGAACAGAAATATAAAGATGAAGTTTTGTTGAGAATATATATCTAAAATAAACATAGATATATAAGAATCCCAGGCTTCCTGCAATGCATCTCTTGTCTTCTTTCACAAGCGACTTAGGAAGACCAGACCAGAGTCTGAATGTCCTTGACAGTCTGTGGGAGGATTTCCTGTTGAAGTAAATTACTTCCTCAAAATTCCTGATTACTATAATCTAACTGAAGTGTGAAGCCAAGTTGGAGTCATGGCATTTGCAGAGCTAAAGCATTCTGAAGAATACTTTTAGGAATTCAAAACCGAGACGAATGCATCCACTTATTACTAAATATCACAAGTTATTCAGGTACTGCAGCTTTATGGCTGAATGAGTAACGTACAGAAAGTAATTTCTTCAGCAAATACTGGTCACCAAACAATTGATAGAAAAGTATGAGTTTTTGTATTCAACTTGTTCTTACAGATGTGTCATCATGCATTTGATTAATTTGCAGAACACAGATCATCCATGGGTATTCACTGTAGGCTGTAACCACTACAGTTAACTGTAACTGTAGTAGTTACAGCTTACAGTGAATACCCATGTAACTACTGTAACTGCTTCAGTTAGTGTGTACCTACTGAGTTACATGCTACACAACTGCCAAAGAAATCTATACTAGGAGAGTGTTAAATATTGGGAGCAAGTATCAGAATTTTTAAGGTAAACATATTACAATTAAATTCCAAATGGTATTAACTCAGAAAACTCCAATTAAGTTAAAAACAAGAAGTTACAGATAATGCATCCAATATTCCATGGCGCTTAAGTTGTACTGCAGCAGTGGCAAGCAAAAATACCAATTGTGATCAATGGATACAGAATGAAACTCATAGAATCATAGAATGGTTTCAGTTTGAAGCAATCTTATATACCACCTAGTCCATGCCCCCTGACATGGAAAGAGACTCTTTCAATTCAAAGTCATTGCCTCTTGTCCTATCACCACATACCCCTGTAAAAAGATTTTCTTCAGCTTTCTTACACAAAGGGAAGAGCAAAGCCAAGAAATCTCATAGATCAAGATAAAGATGGTTTAACATGTAAATGAAAGAGGAAAAAACCCCTAACCAAATAAAAGTTACAAAAAAATGATGCAAGGGTGGTCAGTCAGCACCTCCCACAGGCAGACTAATGCCCGGCCAGGCTCTGAGCAATTGCTAATGAAGAAGACGCCTAACAATCATTTTCTTAGCTTAGATGAATATTTCCAGATAGAATTAAAGATGGCTTAATTGACTTCTGCAATTCAAATATTAGATGTTTCACAGCATTGCTTAGATGTATTACAATCAGCATCAACTTTTGTTCAGGACTGATGATGATCTGAATACCCACATACAGTGATGGTTCCCATATTATTATCATCTTTTGGCATTATGAGAATTAGACTCCCAATAAGCAAAGTAACCATTCCTCACGCTTGTGACTTGTCACTCAAAATCTAGTGTTGCTAATTATAGGATGTGCTACATTCACTGCCTGTTCATCTCTGCTTTTTATCACAAAACTCAGGTCAACCACTGGCAAGGGATACAGGGGATATCTTATTTAATGAGACTATTTCAGTTATCCTATTAACATTTTTTCTTTGCTCATCTGTGGGAATTAACAAATCTACTAGAAACTATGCAGAATGTATTTTCACCAAGCTACTGAATATATAATAGTACCATTTGCTGTTAAGATATGCAAGTTTGCACAGACAAGCTTAGAGAAGCCACACGTGGGTACTATGGCTTGTACACTGCATCATTTATTTCCAGAACAGCATGACAAATGGTTTTGATATGCGATCTTGCATAGGCTAAGTTAGTGATTATTCAGTAATAAAGGTGCACAGGTCCGATTTCTGGAGGGCTTGATAATGTTACCTGCACTCTGGTTTACTCTGACATCTATTTTATCATTTAAGACTTTTTTCTGTGCCTTCTGCTTTAGAATACCTCTGAAGTCTCACACATGACTCCATTACAAAGAAATTGCTCAAGTCTCTAGCTGAAATCAGCACAGTGCAAGTAAATTAACTGTAACCCACTTGAATATGCCCTTTTCCAAGGATTCAGCAGCCTCTTGGCTGGTCCATCTTGTGTCTGACAGTGATCCCTGGCCCAGAAAGCCTTCACAGAGCATTGCTCTGCCGCAGCTGCATCTTGCTGTCCCTAAGCTCTGTTGGTTTTCTGTGCAGCTTTATCAGCACATCACACTCTAGCCCTGAGATATCAGTGTGGCTGAGGAACTCCTTTTTTCCCTCACAGCATTTTAAGGCTTATCTAAGGAGCATGCACTCTTCACTAATTTGTCATTAGTGGCAATCCTTTTTTCTTTTCAGTTAGAAATGTGTGGTTTGTGAAGGTTATCACAAATATGGAAGATTGATTATGGAATAATATCCATTTTAAAATGCTCTTCAGACATCGTGTCACTTTCATACTTGTAGCTAGACTAGATCATGATTTTCTCTTTCTGTTTTGAAATGTAGTTGATCAAGAACAGAATTTCTAATGACAGTTAAGGAACATTAAATTGCTTCAGCAAAGTAATCAAGGTTTTCTATCACTAATAAAATCTACTGTAAGTATTCATGAATATTGAAGCCTTAAAGAATCCACAGAATATCCCATGAAGTACCTGATTTATGTGCAGATGATACAAATGAAAGCTATGCTATGTGTATGCATTCAGTTAATAAGATGCATACACTAAATTGTGGTAAAGACAAATTGTAATCTCTTAACACTAATTATTTCCTCAGGACTCGGTTCTCAGCAGGGCAACTGAACAACAAAAATAAGGCATGTATAATGATCGGGTTTAATGTTTACAACTAATGAGGAAAAGAAGACTGTAAGATTGTTCTCCATAATGCCAACCTCATATTTTACTGTACAACACAATTGTAATGACAAACATAAACCAAAGAATTTACACTGTCATCTCTGCTACTTTACAGCCTAATTATAGCTGTTCATTGAAGCATACAAAAATGACAGTTCTGATACTCACTATCCACATAATTTAATAATAAAAATACATTAGTGTTAGGACTGTGACATAACCCTTAGAAATGCAAAGGAAGTTTTACAGCAAGAGTGCTGTAGTCCTTTCCCAAAACAGCATCAGGAGAGAGGCAACACTGTAAAAGAAAAGAAATTGTCTCACTGTTTCTAAAAATAGTCCAAATGACTAGAAAGGCTATGTGCAAGAGAGGTTCTTCAGTGTTATATCCAACATTAATTGTGTTTCAACACCTCCATTATTATTCCACAAACAAGAGTGATTTAATACTGGTTTTGCCACCTAACTAAATCTGCCTTTCTCAGGTCACAAATGAAAATTATCTCAACTAACAGGAAAGGTGGAAATGAGTATCCAGTATTCTCAACATGTCATCGAGTCTTATTTCAGGTCAATGTTGAGAGCACAGCAGCAGAATTACATACAGTCACAGAGGCTCTGGCTTACATTAGAAGTACAGGGAAAGAAAAGCTTGTGTGGGGAGGAAAGGGAGAAATCTGATATACACAAAAGGACTATCAATAAGAGCAAAGAGAAAACGCCTCATGAAAATCTTACTGAAACAACTTCATACTTTAGTGAGATATTCGGTAAGAATGTTAGACATATTTCTAGCATACCATTATGGTGTAATGTTTGTCCAAATTGCACTTATGAATATTAAGAGTCCTCAATGTATTTTTGTACAGGAAAAAGATGTGAACTGATACATACATGTAATATGTAAGAGTGACTTTCTGCTCTCACACACAGAACCAAAGGTGGACATGTAAAGAGCTGTGCGCCTCGATCATAACCACAGACCACAGTATGAGTAGATAGAAGTTGAAAATCCAATTGCTCAAAGGACAATTTGTATTAATAAATTCCTAAAAGGACATTTTAGATTACCAAATGAATTCTTAGAATCTTTGACCATCAAGTTTGTCCAATTCCAGACAAATTTATTATGTTAAAGCTCTTCTTTAATGACAAACAAGCCAAAGACAAACATAGCTAGTGTAGTTATGTGTCATGCCTAAAAACAGGAGTTCAATTCCAGAATCATCAGAATCAATTAGAAGTTCCTGAGCTCTGTGGATGTGTCATATAGTGTTAAATAAATATAAAAGAAAACAGAACTAATTCAGTCAGTTACTTTCAAATGGAAGAGTGATAAGCATTCCTGCTGTTTATGTAAAGACTAAATTAATCAAGTGTCTAATATGATAAAAGAAAATGAATAGGGGGGATTAAAGGGCTTTCTTTCTTTTTTTCCCCAGGATTTTAATTTCTTATTCACTATTGTATAAGTTGTCACTTAGAGAGATAAAGTAACACAGTAATTTGCTATGTATCTTTGTATCAAGTTTGTTTTGAACACTTCAATTTTTAAATCAATATTGCTGTTTTTCTTCTTATTAGAGTAGGTTGAAGACATTGTCACCACGCAGTGCTGAGATTTAAAGTACAAACCAGGATTTGTAGAGAGTTTGGGGAGTTTGTTGCTACTATATGTTTTTGACAGTTTCTTTGTAAAGAATTACTTAAAAATTAACTCCTGCAGTAATAAGAACATTTTTACTACTGAAGGAATAAATGTACATTTTCAAATATTTCCTGACCTTCAGACTTAGAGAAGGAAGATATAACTACAAATTTTTCTCCTTTCTTTTGAAGCATATTTCAAAAAAGTTATGGTGGCTTTGTGTCCTGAAATTCTGCCTTCTACAATTTAGTATGTAGCTTCTAGTGCCTCTGATCATATATATATAATACATGTAAAATCAATAACCTAGACCTCACATATTCGATTAGCCATATATTCTCCACCAGTTCTTAACATGATTAAGAACTGTGAAAAGCCATTCTAAGTTGTTCTTTATGGAGTTGGTGCAAATCTATCAAGACAAGTAGCTGTCTCTGATGATGATGGCAAAGGGATAACATAGAATTAAAATGTAGCATTTTTTTCCCAGCTTGCCACAAGTTAATTTTCAAAAATTAGTTTTATTCTTGTCCATTATGAGGAGTAATAAAATAATCCCAGTACATACATTTTTGTGTTGCAATGTTGCTTTTTTTGTATAGGATTTATTTTTTACCTTCCAGTCCTGAAGGTACATTTGTGTATGGCATTCAGGAAAGCTTACCTGAATTACGAGTGTTGCTGTGTGCTTCTTGCTGTACATTCTTGGCTTGAACCCCACTGTTATATTAGTTCCCACAGTGCCTTCAGGAAGAAGTTCTCCAGCTTGTGGCAGCACAAGGAAATCGGGATCGCTGCCCGCCAGGAAGTGCGCAGTGAAGGGCTCTGGGTACCTATGGAAAAGCACAGGAGGCTGCGTGCCTTTTACAGTATCTCAACACAATTTATCTGCAATCTAACATTTAGGCCACCATGTGGCATGACTTAGGAAACTTGGCAGCCCATGGAATGCCTGTAGAATATTAATAGCATTATTATTTACAGAATATTCTGTAGGGATTCTTTACCTTTTTTTACAAATATTTATAATCCTTAGACACAAGGATCTGCATACTGGTCTTCCCTTTCAAATATACTTACATGCTATTATAAATAACCACAGAATAATGATAGCATTTGTCACTAGAAAGAAAAGAATTATCTGGCTGTAAATATATAACAATGATGATTGAAATATATACCATGTCAGAGTGAAAATCCACTTTTCCTATTAAAAGCCCTTCACTTTTCCAATCCCTAATCAAATAAAACTGACAAGCCACACATTTTATTGAGTTTTATGATTAAAACTGAATTTGCAGTCTCTTGGAATGTTGCTAGATTGGGAGGGAGTTCTGAAATCCTTGAATATACGGAAAATAATAATTTTCTATCACTATTTTTCATGCTTTTCATATTCTATAAAATTTAAGATATTGCAATAATAATAATAATAATAATTAGATTCCCTATTTATACTATTGTATAAATATATATTGTATACAGAATTTCTGTCACAGGTACTTCAGATCTTGTCTAATTGCTAATTTGATGGCAGTACTGTTGAATGAAAGAAGTTATCTTATTCTTGGTAACGACAGTGGCTGAGGACTACAAAGAAATCTTAAGCCAAACTAAAACTCTATCAGAGATGCTCTGGGACTCCTTGTCATAAATTTCACAGTATGAAAAGAACATGCTTTTTTTGTATTTTCCAGTCAGTCCATTATCCTTTTAATCTTTATATTTATTTCTGAGGACAACTCTATCACTATCTGGACAGAAAGTGAACAAAAGAAATTGAAACTAGAAATATAATGAGATGGTCCAAAAATAATCCACGACACACTCCCACATTACAGCAGGGCAAGTATTTTGTGTGCTTAGAGGGAATACATTTCCAGTTGATAAAACCTGAAGAATGAAAACCAAACAGCACCTCAAAGAAAAGCTGTTCAAATCTGTTTATTCATGGATCATCGCATCAGAAATAACACTGCTTTTAAAAGAAAATGCTCACAAAGAAGGGCAATTTAATATTTTATGACAATTCATATCTCTATGGAAATGTCTCACGTTTCCTGGGTAAATGCTTGTCCATGGGTGGTATGCTAGGTCCATATCATATTGTTTAAAAATAGCTCTCCTTTGAAACACGTTTTCACAGGTTTTCTTAAATTCAAAATGCTCTTATGAAAAAAAAGGTCACACTGTAAGTTTGTAGAAACAAATAGCAAGAGTGAAGCAAATGGAAACAAAAATGCTTCTGCCTCTTAAAAAAAAAATAAACTGATATTTAACAGTGCCATTGAATTCGGGTGCATGAGCAGATTTAACCTAGTTAGGTGACAGCAAGGTGGGAACAACTCCTGAATGCCTGACATTACATGTAAAGTCTTGTGACATCAAACTTATGCTGACAACCACTTTTCATGGTGCCCAAAATTGTGTAGCTGAGTTTATAGCCCTGGGCCATAAGCACTAATCTGGTCACAGCTTGAGTTCCCATCTATGTGCCATCTAAGCCTTGGATTTTCACATCTGTACTTTGCACACGGACCTCTCAGCTGTGAATGTCTGGTGCATACTTAATACACAAAAGGCATGCATAGGATGAAAAAGAAGTGAAAGAAGTGATATCTCTTAAATTGAGTGGCAGAGTAGGACACTCACCAAAAATATCTGAGACTAATACTCAAATCCTGATTTTGGAAAGAGATACCTGAACATAGGTCTTCATTTTCAACATCAGTGCTCCACAGACTAGATTTAGGAACATTTTAAGATAGTGTTTTCTTTATCTTCCTTGTTCAGTTTGTTTTCTGGCAAGCAGTTGTACTAACAGTACAAGAACCAGCAATTAAAAACTTACACACAAAGAGAATCAGGAACCTTTCAGGAGCCTGTGGTGCTCATAAATCATGAATTTTTGTTTTTAAAATATATCTAAAGATGACTTCTCAAGAGAAAATAAGCAGTGTTTTCACTGATGTTCACATCAGTGAGATGACCTGGCACCCTGGCTAGTGTGCTAGCATAAATAAAATGCTTGTCACTCTCATCTTCTATAGTACAGAGAAAGCTGAAAATAAAATTCCCAGAACAGCACCTGAATTTCAGACATTATTGTTTTCAGTGTCTGTATATTTAGTGTGTAATTGGAAATTATTAATTATGTGGTTAAAAATTATTTTAAATTAATTCCTCTTTTTTGATTACTGCTTCAGTTAAAACAGCTCTGGACTAATTGTTCGGCTTGTCATTTCTCAGCCATGAAGGACTGTGATCATGAATTCTATATTTTTTCAAAAAGGTTTTTTTTTTTTAAATTCAAGGGTAGCAGATACTAACATATGCAGTAAAATTTAATGATGTGTTCATTTTGAAAACATATATGAACCAGGCACAAATGAATTCATAAATATAAGGGCAGAGGCCATATACACGTATCTTCTCAGCTGCCTGTTCCAGAACTCCTGTCATAATCATTTGATATTGCTATCAGACAATAGCTCTGCCCTTACTCAAATAATGAACAAGAGGAAATATTAATTTGAATGTAAATAATGATTGGACAATTAAATCATGACAACTAGGAAGAGTGGAAATTTAACTTGTATTCAGTAGGCATCATTACTCCTTTAATCTTGTTCTTTCATAGCAGTCTGTACTCACCAGTGTTCTCATGTTAGGCAATTTTCAAATTAGTTATTAAAAAAGGAATAGCAGTTTATGTCTTCAATTATAGTAAACCTTCAAATTTATATTCCCATAGAAATCTCACTGCAAATTTTACAAAATACTCAGCAAATTTGAAAATATCAACCTTTATTAAGTTAAAGCTAAAAATAGATTTAATGTTTACTCCTCTCTTCCTGAAATTAGTGAAGCAGTAAATTATTCCTGTGGAAGTGTATTCATTTACAATACTCAGCATTTTGCAAATTATACATAAAAAACAATAGTGCTTTCGATCAAATATTAGGGTTTTTTTTCAATAAAAGAAGAGTAATCAAATGTCTTAATCTGTAAAATATTTAATTGTTTAAGCAAATACAGGATACAGTTTGAAAATATTATAATGTTTCAACAAAAATAGTTCATCATAACTAAACTTATTTCTCATAATTTGTAGTTAACATCTGTTGGATGACACATGAAGTTTCAGCTATTATGTACTGAAGTTCTTTAAACTTATTAACTGTATGCAGTTGTCTATTAAATTCTATTATTAGTGATAGTTGGTATGATTATTTCCACAACAACAACAGGTTGGAAAAAAACCCTAGGAAATCATAAATATCAGAATTATTTAGGCTTCATACCAAAACCAGCTCTGGTTTAACTGACCACTCTAAACCTTCAACTCTGGACATTTGAAAATATTTAACTCTGGTTATTACCCTATAGCTTTGGAAAGGTTTTGAAAGACTTTTTAAAAAAATGGATAATCACTGCACAACAAATGAATGTCAAGGAATGCTTTACCAAAAATAACATCATTTTTTTGTGTAACAACAAAAGAGGAACTATAGTTTCTATCTTCACAAAATGTTAAGATTTCTGTCTCATTCGTGTTCTACTCAGGATTACTATATTTTCAGATTGGTAAACTGACTTTTCCTCCTAAAAGTGGTTTGGGTAACATGGCTAGATACAGCTCCTGGCTAACTGTATGTCATGTATGTATTGTTTTGTTAGGAAGGATGATCGTAACTTTTTAGTAGCTCTGATGTATGTGTATAATTTCTGATATTTTCCACTAGTCTCCATTCAGACTCCAAAAAATGGAGCTTGGTCAACATTTGTTCTTTGCAGCTGCTACTATTTGGAAGATGCTAAGATAAAGTATTCTAATTACATCTTTAGTGGTAGAATTTTGCATAACTGGCAACAAAGAGATTGGCATAGGAATCCAGGCCTAGTAACGTGCACAGTGACTTGTGAGAGAGGATGAGGAGAGGATGCATGAGCTGAGAACTAATTAATGCATTTTCTTGCAACATACATAATTCTGGTTCATGAAAGTTCAAATTAAATACGGCAGTAATTATAGTAAAACAAGAATATTTTTTAAAGTTGTAACTAAACTTTTTTTGTTGTTTTTTCCTTTCACAGAATCATAGAATCTCAAGGGCTGGAAGGGACCTTGAAAGACGACTTAGTGCAACACCCCTGCCAGAGCAAGACCACCTAGAGTAGGTAACACAGAAACTCATCCAGATGGGTTCTGAATGTCTGTTCCAGTGCTCCCACTCACAGTTAGAAATTCTTCCTTAACTCTGTGCCATCCAAAACCAGGACCATATTACAACAAACTCTGATGTTAACATAAACATTAGAGGTTTGTGCCAGAGCCAATTACCTCAATGGAATTGTTGCCAAGGATTTCAGATGCCTTTGAATTAAACCTACATTTATGACAGAAACTGAAAAAGGTCAGATAGATGAAAGTTAAAAAGTGGTAGACTTTTCATATTTACAAATAAAATCTGCTTATTTGACTCTAACCAATCTTAACACCGTTACAAGAAACCAGCAATACATACTTGTTGAGCTTCTAGAACTGAAAGTAAAATACTGGACTACTCATATATAACTGTCTTGGGTTAGACAGTTTTAAAAAAACATATTTGAATTTTCTTTATACCACAAAACATTACCTTCCCAATGTCATTTTTTATTGAAGCATATTGAGTATATGTGTTTGTCAATTTTAAACATATTAAATGCAAGAGTGCATTACATATTTTCATGTACATTCAGAGTGAAGAGCATAGCAGCTACCTGTCATCTATTCATTGTTCACTTTCCTGGAGCACTACATCAAATAGTTGTGAATAAATGCGAAAATCAGGCATGCAGTCTGAAATACTTCATAAACATTCAGGATTTTGCTGGAAAGAGGTGGAATTCAAGGGAGAATCACACAGAATTCCACAATTGAGTTGCAGTAGCTGTACAGAAACAAAAGGGAAAACCATTGCCCTCATAGCTTTGCAGTGGTCATTAAAAGTCCTCTGCAGACCACTGAAGATCCTCAATCAACTTGGTATGTATATGAGAATCCTAATCTGTCCTTAACTAGATATTCAGCCTTTTCAGGGGTCTGTGGTTCTAAGATATTTCTCGTTGCATCACTCTGGATCCTGCTGGCCCCCAAAGATGTAGAGTTCTTCTAAGTGATGCTGTGCAACCACTCCACTGTGTCTTTCAAGTGGTGAAGGGAGAAAAAGATAACAACTGCAGAATCCCTTTCTAGCAGATTACTCAGAAATGTGTGTTTCTCCCCCAGTTACCCTCACAGTAGCAGTGTCATGACATACTATCCAAAATGAGAAAAGTCTGAAAGTGTCTGTATCCAAGGGGAAAAAACTCCTCTTTAAGCACCAGAATGATTTCTCTATGGGATTTTGCTGCTAAAGAATAACTCCAAAGGGCTCATTATTTTTTTCGGGGAAAGTCTATAGGATGTCATTGCATATTCTAGTTGAAACTTTTAATCCATATTTTAATATTTCATGGTTTTATTTTTAATCTAAGTCATTTCAGTTATTCAAGCATTAAATTACATCTGTAATATATGGGTTACTTGTGGAATTGTCTTAAAACTGCAGTGTTGGTTGGCCCAGTGTTCTATAACAAAACTGCTACCACCAAAATCTCTGCAGCAAATCAAATATAAGATAAAGCAATATAAAACTTAAAAAGCAGCTGTTGGCACTATTGACAATATGGAGCCTATTCAGCACATGCAGTGCAACGTTTAGTATTTGTATGGGGAGAACCCATGTTACATAATAGAAAGCTGGAATTTGTTTAAGGTGAAAAAAAGAATCTGTCTTCCATCGTGGCTCCTTCTTTATATAATTACAATGATTTCAGGTTTTATAATACCTTTCTGGAGAACATTAGGTCTCTTCACTACTATCAAACACCTGCCAGGAGATTACAGTATTGTCAGAGCAATTGCTTCAGTTTTGTTCCTGAAACAGCCTGTTCTATTGAAGCTGTTAACTTGAACACTGTGATAGAAGCTTTTTTCAGAGTCCTCAGTAACTATCATCACTGGCAGTCATCTAAAAGCTGGAACAACTGGTCATCTTAGATGCATACCTTTCAGGAATAAGCTCTTAAAAAAAATAAAAATGTTAGAATCAAGGACACTTCCTTCTGGAGATCCTGCAAAAATATGTCTGTACAATGAAAGTTAAACATCAGTCAGTATACCTGGCAGACTTTCAAGATTTACAGTAAAAAACGGACAATTTTAAAATAGATGGAAATTCTAAAACTTCCATGAGATAATTATATTGTAAGTATCAGGATTCTTTCAGGTTCGCTGTTTACTATTTCAAAAATTATCTATCAGTATGATACAATTTATTCCTTGGCTTTCTGCTGCAGACAAATAACACCACAGGTTTACTATGACATTATGAAATTCTGATAAAATAATGAAAAGTATGTAAAAATATATTAACAAAGATTTCTGAAGGACTTTGTAAAAAGAGTAACAAAACACCAAAGAATGACAATTATTTCATCTAGTGAAAGGGCAGAGTAGAGATTAGTTCATAATATGCTTGGACTAGATGATCTCTAAAGGTCCCTTCCAACCCCTACCATTCTATGATTCTATGATTCTATGATAATAGATCAGGAACATTTTTTAAAATGGCACTTTTAAAAATTATTGAAGTACAATGCACAGTTTGTTGTGTTTTTTTTCACCTGATGTAAGTACAAAGTACTTTGAAAAAAAAGGCTCTGACAGCGAGCCTTTAGTACCACAACACACCTGTCTTAGTATTGTACTATACCTTTTAAAACAAAAAAAGCATTTTAGGGCAAAACTTTATTTATAACAAAAACACTTCGATCTATTTTACAAATTTCATCTTGAGTGGCTACAGCCTAGATGTAGATGTCTCTGCTTCCTACAGTAAGCTTCAAAATCACATTTATTACCCACAGAGTGCAGCAGCTGAAAGTAATGACGTATTACTGAAATAGCTGCAGCTCATTTATGTAGCTGTTGCCCAAATCCTTCCTATTCAATGTATTTGAGTTCTAGCCTCAGAAAACTGCACAAATAATCTGCCATAAGTATTTTTACCTTGTCTGACTTGTAAGCTTAAAGACAACTGTTGACTCTTTATTCAGGCCAACTGCTTCAATGTTGATGACATCATCCACTTCTGGCTGCATAGCAATGAACAGCATTGGAAACTTCCAAACACCTCCTGTGATGCACTGAACTACTAGAATTGCTTCATTCCTTAAAATTTCAGATAAAAACATTCAGTACATAGAACATTATCAACATTATCAAATGTAAAGTCAATAAATTAATGTACAAAATAAGCCTAGAGTATGGAGAACTATACTACAGTATAAATGAAAATATAGATTCTATTAAATTGGAACACATCCTTAATTTTTTTTGTGGCACAGTATGCATCAGATGCACTTTAGAAATTTAAACTAAATAGTATTTGATATTTATAGCAAAGTACAAGAAGGGGCATAATATAAAATCAAAAATACGGACATGGCCAAGAGATTTGATTCTTCTTCTGCTTATTCTCTGTCAAGTTAAACAAACTCAATTTGTTTTACTTATTATTCTTTATTCACTGTAGTGTTAGAGAAGAATGCAGTCCAGACCATGTTAGCTGTTCACATCAGAATCAAATAGATCTGGCACAGCCCTACGTACTTTAGAAAAATTCCAAATTCTTCTAAATAAATTCTAAAAAGACTCTGATCAGTCTTCAGATCATGTAAGAAGAGAGTTGGTGCTCTAGATTCTGATGGCAAAGAAACTTAATTAATTGTAGTCACTGCATGCTCTACTTGAAGTCTGATCGATCTCAAGAACTTAATGATAAAAAAAAATTAAAAAAAAAAAAATGGACCGACTAGAAATAAAATAGCTTTTTGAATCTCCCTTCTGACACAATGAGATTGCGTGACATGGGTGGATAGTCTTTCCTAAAGGTTTGTTGTTTTTTTTTTTTTATTTCAGTAACCTTCTGGATTACTGATAAAACAGGTTCCTCCCTGCATCCTAAAAATACGCTTTGCATGTAACCCATGCTATTCAGTAGTGACTGTTCCCTAATCTTCCTATGTTGAGCCTCTGAATTTACCTTGTACCTGCATCTTACCAAAGCTTCTTTCCAGTCTTCTTCCCACACACATTTGACTGTTTCAATAGGAAAGCACAACTTCCCTCTCTCTAAGAGATTCTCCCTTTCACAGATTATTTTTTTTAAAGAGATGGGATGTGCTAGTATAAGTTAAAGTAAACCCATCATTTTTCACATCAGATCTATAAAAGAGGATAATACTTTCCTGTGAACCAGTGCTACTGAAGTACTAAAGACTACTTTCCAATTCAACCACCCTTCTAGCCAAAGAATATGTACGTATGCTCATCTAGGAAGTTTTTAAAGACTGATATATTGTCTTGTCTGTATACTTTCCATGAGAACAATTCACTTTTATTGGAAGACTTCCAATAGTCCAATATTTAGAAATAAATCTATGCAAACATAGACTAAGGCAGTCAATTGAAAAATCATGTCATAGGCATTAAAAGAAATACTATCATCTTTCATAGCAAAGATATCACGCTAAGATGCAGAAAGTGAGAAAATCTAAAATACTACAGTTCTGAGGTGAAAAAAAACAAGGAGAAAAACAAATCAGGGAGGTGATTACATAGCTAAGAGAGATCAGACAGGACTTTATTGCATGTTCTGTTGGTAGTAAGGAACAGGAGCTTACCTCATTGGTTTGTTAGGTGCAAACACTACATTAAAGATGAGTGTTACAGTTCCAGATTCTGTATCCCATTCTCTTTGAAACAGATGCATAGCGATGAAAGACTCAAGCTGTGATTTAATTTCATTTGATTGATATTGCAATTCATATAGAAATTCCACTGTTGTAGAGAAACCTAAATGATACAAGAGAAAAAGATGAGTCTGTGTACACTAACATCACACAGTTGGCTGGGTAGTAGTTACAATTCTTTCATTAGTTAATAAAATGACAATAAGTAAAACTAGCAATTATCCAAACTCGAGTGGTTTGCTTCTAACTGCAAAACAAAATCTTCCAGTTTCATATGACAGGCTATATACTTTCCAGCAAAAAGAGAGCTGGAAAACTTACTCAGGAAATATGAACAATGATAGCAATATTGTTCTGGCTACCACTTCTACATTATGGTGATATATTTCTAGTTCAACAGCCAAATTAAAATTAAAATTGAAAATACTATTTTTGAGTAATGCCATTGGGACCACTTAAAAAAAAAAAAAGTCATTAAGGACAGCAGTGCTATTGATGGCCGTAAGCCTAAGAACAGAATACAGAACAACAGCAATGATGTCACGAGCAGCCTCTTACTCCCTGTAGCAGCTATGAAAAGGCCAAGTAGTAACAACATAGGAATAAACAGCTGAGCTCCTTGAATCAAATGTATCCACCATCTGTAATAACGAAAACTGTGATATTCAGTATACAATAGCAACTTGTGCACAGAAGGGAACATTCATATGGGGAGACAAAATCTCAAGCTGCTAATTTGTTTAAAAGTTTTACGTTTTATGGATGAAAAGCCTTTTAACAGAATCACTAATTCCTATAGAATACTTCATTGTACTATGATCACATATCTCAGTGTACAGCTCAGTGCAATATGTTTTTCAGAACTCCTACGTTGAATCGCTGTATATATAAGTTTATGTATGTCTTTATATAAAAAGCCCAAGAGACAATGCATTATGAGATAGTTGATCAAAAGGTTACTTTGATGTATTGCCAATCTGTAATGCTACTCAAATTTAGGTGAGCGTAGAGATGTCTCTCTGTGCTTGTAGTCCTTTCTCCTTTTCTGAAACGTACAAATAACTATCTTCTTACTTCACTAACTAGCACTTTTGTTGCCACTATTTTTGAAACATACAGGTTAACCATAAGAAATGTAGCAACTTATACTGAAATGTTTCTGAATCTTGGATACTGACTCCAAGAGTCTGTGGATCCTTCACACAGATCTCTGCATAATTTACACTAGATCAAAGAGTTACGCAGACATAAGCAAAATGTTATTACCACCATAGGGGATTATTGGTCATAGCAGATACACACTGAGCAACAAATATACAGGATTTCCGTGTATTAATCCATTTATCATAAACATATTTTCTTATAATAAATGTACTTTGCTATGATGAAATTAAACATGAAAATTCCCACAGTTTACAAAATTCCTAGGAACATCCTACATTGTTTCATGCTTTGTGATTTTTCTGTTTTCAAAACCTAATATTTATGCCACTCATTCTGGTTCCAACACAGCTCATAGTAGTCCGCATACACAAAAGCTAAAACATGAAGATTCAGACATAAAAATTAAGTTATTATTGGAGAGAAAAGATGACATCATTTGGAGCATTCATAGTGAAAAAATTGCCACTGTTGAGTAGATGTTTCTTTCAGCAGTTATATCACACAATGCTACTCAGGAAAAGCTGATTTTATAGTTCAGATGTTAGAAAGAAAATGTGAATTGCATGCTGCATTAAGTATCCAATGACATTTGGTTTTAGTTCAACATATGCATATAGTACCTTTTAATTAGAAGCAATTAAATGCTTATCTTTTTTTTCTGCTCCAGGCTGTTTAGTAATCTGATCTATGCTCATATTTAGTTATAATATTGTAATATTTACAACACTCAAGGAAAAATGATGCCTTTATAAATGCCAATATTTGAAAGCTTTGTTATGTTGGTTTCTTAGCTGATTTTGATCTACATTGCTTCTCTAGTTTAGGAGTCTTCAAAAGTAAAAATGTATAGAGTTTCATCACAGCTACGCTGAAGACTACTATATCATCATACTATGGCAAGCCTCTGGGAATGTGGTAATATTTGATTCTAGACGATTCCGTAATACACATGCTTCCTAAACAAACTGGCAGAAGCTACAGGCACAAAAAAGTTGTGAATCATTGCTAGAAATTTGTCCAAATCATAAAATATTCAGTTCTCTTGTTTCTTAGAATTTCCAAGTTTCAATTAAAATGATGAATAAAATACATGAGATAAAATTAACTTTTAAAGTAATGTCAAATACAATATAGCATACAATTTTAATATGCCTTGACCTTTTAGCCCAGCTCTTTGTATGTTTTCATTCACTAGTTTTCTTTTTAAAAATCATCATTTTAGTTTAGGTGCAATTCTTATTTTACCTAATGAGTGAATCCATGTATATGAAATATATGGTATGCATCTAGCATCTGCTGTTCTGCATACATTTCTGCATTCGTCCTTGCTGCTAGTTGCTATATATTCTCTCTTGATGAATCTTTTCTGGACTAATTCCCATTCTATTAAGCCTATCCATACTCCCATTTTCATATTCATTCTTTATTTTGATATTGTTTGGCATAGTAAATTGAAAAAAAACCTCACGAAACCCAAAGGACTGGTCATATTATCTTCCTTTTACCTGGCATTCTACATAGGTTAGTACATCAATATGTACATTAATGTTTTTAAGTAATTTATTAAAGTGTATACTTTTAAAAACATTCTATTCCTTTTTCAACATTCTTTTTTTTACCATTGTCTTCATTGAGTTAGCAATTCTACCAAATAAAAATCTACATCTATAAGTGGATATGGGTAGCATCGAACCAGCTTCTTCCTGACTCATTTGCCTCACTTCGAATGCTGCCTCCTGAACTCAGCAGCAATTAATCTTTCAACCTAGCCATTTAATTTAAATTAGCTCACACAATTGTTAAATTGAAAACAATATTATTTATCATTTCACAGTTTTTTCCACCACAGTCACCAGAGTGATGTCTACATACTTTAATGCTTAAAGTAGTTACAGTAACATCTAAAACAAACTACGCTTGTCATTTGGAAGTCTAACTACCAATGCAAACAAATTTCCTCAGATTCCTTTCAAGAGGCACTGTTTGTTTACTGATAGGCCACCAGATAACCTGCAGGTCATGAAGCAATAGCAAGGTGAGTTTTTCCTGTCTTTTTTATGACAGTGTTATGGCTATTCTTGCCTCTCTCCCAGATGCCCTCAGAAATATCCCAGCTTTTAGCTTTCTTTTTGATTGCTTGGTGGCTTACTGAAAATACATCACTCAAAGAGTATGGCTTTGTTTGACAATGCATCAATGACTGTAATTGCCAATTTCTTACAGATGGTTAAAATTATACCAGTTATTTTGCTGTAATTCCTTTACTAGATTCTTGTGTTCAAAGAATTTTCCAGCTTTTTATATTGTCTTATACACTTAGTCACTTCTATTTGCAACATTCATTCTTGACACTGCCTGTTTTAGATATCTTTCTTACACCTTGTCTTCCAACAGTGTCAATATGTACTGTGTCAAGTGTACTTCTTTGAAACAGAAAACACCCTTTTCCATATCTTTTGAACAAAATATTTCCATTTATGGAATTTTATAATTTGCCAGTTAAATTATCATTTTAATAATATATCAATGTGACCTTCCAAATTAGAACAAATATATTTAGCTTATCAGTAGCTAGATCAGTTTTTTCACTGTTACTTACCAGGGTTATATGCAAAATACAAACATAATTTGCCTTACTAAACAAGAGTAATTACACATTTAGAAACTCAAGCTCCTACATAATTATTTATTAAATTCCTCATGTTCAGGAATATCATATTAAAATATCGTGGATCTAAGCATCACTTTGTAAATCCCTCTGTGTTTATACAATTTATGGTGGCTTTTCTGCACATGTGTTTTGTGACTACCTTTAAATTCTGTCTTGTAAAGTGGGTGTAAAATTAGAACCATTTTACATTTATAAAAATAGATTTTTTCTGATCAGCCTTGATCAATCTGAAACAATTTTCAGTGACAAGGAACACTTTGGCTGATTACTGTAGAAATCTGAATGTATTTTAAACTGCACTGAGATGCAGCTTTTACTCAGCAAGGCCAATTTCAGCTTTTTGGTGGCTCACAAAGCAATGATTAAAATCCGTGTTTAAGATATTCCTATATCCAGTAACAGTTATTTGCCTTTGAAATTCTGTAGAGCTGACATAAACCAATGCAAGATTTCTTAATCCAAAAACTCTGAAACTCAGTGCTTGAAATAACATTGCATATATATATCAAAGAGTTTCATGTTGATTTTAAAGGCACTTTTACAACTATCAAGTCTGCCAGCTACAGAATGCAGTACTTCTAGAATCTGAAAAGACCTTACAATCTGATATGCTGAGGTACTCCTTGCTTGCATTACATTACAAGTTGGTTTTAGAAGAGCAATAATAAAATGTTCTAATTTGTTTAAAGTTAATTAGCAGATTTCAGGAGGACACATTAATATTCTTAATAGCAATGACTGATTAGAAATTGGTTACCTTTTGAACATAATGAAAATTACATCTTTCTTGTGTGGGATTTCAGAGAGTTGTAGCATGGGAATGTGTGTATTGTACAGTTTCAGTGTTGTTTTTTGTGATTTTTGAGGATATATGAAAAGGGCATATGCTGGACCTTATGATTTGCAATCCATTGATTCATGGCCATTATATGAAATGAGAGCCTAGAGATCAGTAATTATTTCTGTTCTGTTTTGATTTTTTAGCAGCTGTATTTGCTAGAAATTTAGATGACAAAAATGTCAATTTAAGTTATGCAATTTTCCAGTATCTTAATCTAAATCAGAAGATAAATAAGAACATGTGACTATAGACTAACAAACTTCTGCCTGAAGATTTTCCCACACAAAACTAGATTTTTGTGTGTTGAAAACATGACCCTTTCAGTAGATCTGCAAATTAAAAAAGCATGTTATGCAACAAACATAAACATATGTAAAAGGGGTAATACAATCTTGCAATCTCATATACAGTGATTCTCTGTATTTATTTGTAACTTGAAAAGAGATGTAGAAAAAATTTAAATTTCCTTGCAGGTATTCCTCATCTGCTCATGTAAAATTGTTATTCTTATAAATGAGATAGAATAGATCTATATTTTATTTCACATAAAAATAACTTGTTTATCATTTTTTGATGTAATTTCCATTGTAATATCTGTGCTATAATAGTCTTTGATTCAAGGATCACACGTTAACTTTTCATTGAAAATTATGAAAAATGTTACTTCATGCACATGGAACTTCCTACTGTTGCAGATAATTGTTTTCTGATATCGTCACTAGAATCTGTAAGCATGTCTTAGATTTAAACTACAATATGGCTATTAAAAATATGTATTTTTTATATTTTTACTTTTTTAATATACAAAATATAGACCCAGAGACCTAAACACTAGTCACATTCATTTGCCTCCTTTTCCATATAACTTAAACTTTCCTTATATCTTTCCTTATATATATATATATATATATATATATATATATATATGTAAGGTAAAACATCTATACACAGAGTAGTGTAAATTTCTCTACTATCTAATAGATACAGTCTGGTGGGAGCTGTCCACTTGTATTATATTTTGGATACAAATCAAGTTTTAGAACTACTAAAATTTTCTGGAGTTTCACTATGTCATCCTCATCTGGTCTGAAGAAAGAGTAATGGTTCAAGGCTACAATGTTATTCAATATTTTGTGGTGGGTATGTAACTTGTAGTTACTTGAGTTACTTGTCTCATAATTTTAATAACTAGGTATATCTTCAAAGCTCCAAATCAACTTACTATTTAACTGTTAAAACTACAGGCTCAATGCACTAATTTCAAATACATAAGGTTGTAAGCATTCCCCATAACAACTAGGGAAGTTTGTTTTGGTTTGGTTTGTTTTTTTCCCCTTTTGCTTCATGATCTTCTTGGAAATGTGCAATTTGCGAGTGATACTGGAGATCTAGAGTGGATAACAATATTTTTCTCTAACAACATTCAACATCAACAGTGCAGCTTCAAAGAGAGAAGACAAGAACAATGACTTTTAGCACAAACAAATGACAAGAGAATGTAACAACCTGGAAATAGAAGAGCATTTGGAATAGACTAGTTGTATGAGTGCATGTATTTGTTGCTTAGGTGGCTGTCAGATGCATTGTTTGAGATTAATTTAGGTATATTACCTTTATGTTTGCTTTTCTATGATGAGAAGCATGCAACAGAGAGCACTGGTCCATTGTTCCTCTGTATAAAGTTTGCATCTTAAGTACTTTGACTAGCTATGTTTTGTTTATGACCCATAGTTAATGAGAAGTAATGCAAAAGTATCTAGTGCAAATGAATGCAGATAGATGACTGTGAAGTGCTATAATACTGAGGAAGCAGAACTAAGATCCTGGAGAGCTGTGCTGACTACAGTTTTGACTGATAGAATCTTTCTCAAAATATATTTATAAAGCAAGGGTGTAGTCGTGCTGTCTCCATGGAAGTAATAAGTCCTTATCATCCAAGAAAAGAAATTACAGGAAATTCTGTGAACAAGAAATGAGAGAAATAGAACTTTGGCAATCACAGTCATATTAAAGTAATTTACAGATTCCTTCAGCAAATTATATTGCTTATGTTTCCCTTAGCCACTAACTCATACTACATTTTTAAGAGATAACTATTTGCATGTTTTTCTTTCAGAGATGTTAGGCTAGATAATTAAGGATTTTTTGACTTCTCATTTTTTGTAGATGGACATCATACTGAAAAGTAACAATTTATTAATTTCGGGGTTTGTATTAGGATTTATTTTTTTTTTGCATTTTTTTGAAGGTGAATAAATAACTTCATATTACTTTGTAATTGATCTGGTTCCCTGTAACATTTAAACTAAGCATGGTTTTGTATAGGTGTTACACAGTAATCTTAATTTACATAACAGTGAATTATTTGTAAGGCTTGCAGATTTAAACAGTTTATAAAATGGCAAAGAAGTAGAAATAAATGAGTACTCTGTAAATAGAAATATAAACAGTGGTTTAGTTAGAAACTGTTTTCTCATAACTCACAAGCTCTTTTTACAGTATCTGACATTGTTCTAATTATATTAAGAAATATTAATTTATTCAGAAAATATTCAGAAATTCTCTCTGTATGATGAGAGGAAAAATTATGCTAAATTGTTTCTTTTTTTCAATGGACCAGGTGGTAACCCATTTTAATTTCTTCATTAAAATGCCTGTGCCTATTGAAGTTCAATAAAGAAAAAAAAAAAAAAAGCATCAAATCTATCCTCTGTCTCATTCATAAATAAAGAAACAAGCAGCCAGATGTAAACAAAAATTATGTAGCTGACTAATCCATCTATGCTTTCATTTCTATGCTGATACCCTGTTCTTGACTTCTGCCAAGTTCTCCCTTTCCCAGCGACAGTTGTCACCCTTAACAACAGGGTAAAACAATCCAAGGTGACACAATTGGTGGTTCATCCCATTTTCAACACTTTCATTTTGCCATTGCTAACAGCTCTCAGTGTTAATCCAAAACAAAAACCTTATTGTTTTTTCTTCCACTTCTCAGAAAGTGGGGGGAAAAAAAACCCACTTAAGCTTATATAGCTGTAGTTCTTTGATCCTCAAATGCTATTTCCAAAATAATTCCACGATTATTCTGATAATAGAAAAGTGGCTTACGTTAGATATACGGACATCTTCATCCTTATTACCCTCTTCATATTGCTTTCAATAATAATCTAACTAACTCTATCAGCAACTAAATTAAAATTTCTCTGGTAACAGATAAATCTGTAAGAATATTTTGTTTCTGCCTGTATTGGCATCTTTCTGCCTTATGCTGATAAATTTCTTTGATTATATCAAATTTTATTGAACTAATTTCTGAAAAGTGAGCTACTCTGTCCATATCTGTCAATTCAAATTGACGCTCAGTGGACTCTATGCCATTAGCTAACATTAAACCTTTCAAGGGTGGGGAATAGCTTGTTACATGTATTTCAAAATGTACTTCTCCCACCCCTTTCAAGGAGCTGCTTTAATGACATTAAAGAAAGTAGACTGTATTCTGATGAGTGTTGGTAATTCATGAATTTTAACACTATATAATTGCCATAAAACTGTATGGAATATACATCTTCTGGGTTTGTGTATGTTGAAACAAAGGGTATGGATATACTTTCCATAACATATGCCAATGTACATTATATATTACCCTATCTGAAAATGTTATTTAATCACCAAGTGTAAATGAACTGTCCATTTGTTTAATCAGAGTTCAACTGTGGAACTTGAAACTCATATCTCTGCTACCCTACACAACCTGGCCAATCTTATTCCTTCCCCCAGAATTAACTCTCATTAAAACTTCCCAGAACCCAGGAGCAAGAAGCTAAGACTGGTTTTTGAACTGTGAGAAGAACCATGAATGAAGATTAGGGAAGTTAATTATAAATATGCAGCCCTCATGGTTGGTTTATGTGATAAACTGAAGCAATTAAAGTGATGGGTTACAAAGGATCATTGCAAACACTGACATATCAGGACTGATTAGCATATCTCCTCAACCAGAAGATACTCTACTCTGGCTATGTCCTACTCTAAAAATTGTCAAGTTTGATTGCTTAGAAATCTATGAATTTCAGTCAAGTATCTATAAGTGGTAATTTGTGAATGTTTGATGTTTTTCTTAGGTGGTCATGGAATATTAAGTGTTTGCATTCCTCACTGAACACTTAAACTAAAAAACTAATTTACTAAAAAATAATTAATAACCCCAAAAATCTTCACATTTGTTTAGACAAATCTTGGGTCTGCTCTGGTTTCAGCTGGGATAGGGTTAATTTTCTTCTTAGTAGCTGCTACAGGATTACTTTTGGTTTTATGTTTTGGGCTGAAAAGAATGTTACCATAGGAATGTTTATGTTATTGGTGAGCAGTGCTTGCACAGCCTCAAGTCATTTTCTGTTTCTCACCCAGCCCTGTCAGCAAGTATGAGTGGAGAAGAAGCTGGGAGGGAACATGTCCAGGACAGCTGACCCAAACTAGCCAAAGCAATATTTCCTACCATGGGATATCATGCCCAGTACAAAAACTGACAGTAGTTGGCAGGGAGTATGGACTTCTATTCGGGCATTGGTCAGTGAAAGGTGACCAATTGCATTGTACATTGTTTAGTGTTTTTTTTCTCTCTTTCTGTTATACTTCTTTTCATTACTGTTATAGTTATTATTATATTATTATTATAT
>WBNH01002580.1:25984-40100 GCA_013401255.1 Urocolius indicus | reverse complement strand
TTCTGGCTGTTTCCTCTTGTCCTCCCTACACAGTTGGCAGCCAAGGAGGCGAAGCTGCATGACCTGGAGGACATGCTGGCCAGGGAGCGCGAGAGCAACCGGCGCATGCTGGCGGACAAGGAGCGGGAGATGGCTGAGATGAGGGCGCGCATGCAGCAGCAGCTGGATGAGTACCAGGAGCTGCTGGACATCAAGCTGGCCCTGGACATGGAGATCAATGCCTACCGCAAGCTGCTGGAGGGAGAGGAGGAGAGGTGAGCACAGAGCTGAGCCCAGCAGCCTATCCCAGCCCCAGCCCTGCTGCCCTCTGCCTTCTCCTCTCACCTTCTACTCTCATCTTCTACTCACACCTTCTCCAGCTCACTTTCACTTTCTCCACTCACCTTCCTCTCTCATCTTCTGCTCTCACCTTCTCACCTTGTCCATCTCACCTTCTCCTCTCACCTTCTCCGTCTCATCTTCTCCATCTCACTTTCTCTCATGTTCTCCATCTCACCTTCTCCTCTCATCTTCTTCTCCCACCTCCTCTCTATCTCGCCATCTCCTTCTGACCTTCTCCTCTCACCTTCTCCATCTCATTTACTCCATCTCACCTGCTCCCACCTTCTCCATTTCACCTTCTCCTCTCACCTTCCTCTCTCATCTTCTGCTCTCACCTTCTCACCTTCTCCATCTCACCTTCTCCTCCCATCTTCTTCTCCCACCTCCTCTTCATCTCATCTTCTCCATCTCACCTTCTCCATCTCACCTTCTCACTTTCTCTGTCTCACCTTCTCCCACCATCTCCTCTCAACTTCTCCATTTCATCTTCTCCTTTCATCTTCTCCTCTCACCTTCTCCATCTCATTTTCTCCTCCTCCCAGGCTGAGGCTGTCTCCCAGCCCATCCTCCCACAAAGGAGCATCCCGCAGCCACTTGTCCACGCCGGGCTCCTCCAAGAAGCGGAAGCTGGAGGACAGCGAGAGCCGCACCAGCTTCTCCCACCATGCCCGGACCAGCGGCCGCGTGGCCGTGGATGAGGTGGACTTGGAGGGCAGATTTGTCCGTCTCAGGAACAAATCCAACGAGGTCAGTTTGCCTTTGGGGAGGATCCCATGGATCATGGGGGAGGGCAACTGCAGCCCCAGGGGCAGGAGGTGAACTGGGACAGGCTGGGGAGGAGTGGGGGATCTCAGGGTTAGAATCACACAATGGGAGGAGTTGGAAGGGACCTGCAGAGCTCATCCAGCCCAATCTCCCTGCAGAAGCAGCTCCCACCTAGATCAGGTCACACAGGAACATGTCCAGGTTGGGTCTTGAAGCCCTCCAAGGAAGGAGCCTCCACACCCTCCCTGGGCAGCCTGGGCCAGGGCTCCCTCACCTCAGCACCAAAGCACTTGCTCCTCCTGTGCCAGGGGCACTTGTTGTGTTCCATCTTGTGTCTTTTACCCCTGATCTTCTTACCGGCCATCACAGAGCAAAGGTTCACTTAGATCAGGGGGCACAGGAACGTGTCCAGGGGAGTTTGGGAAGCTCCTGAGAAGGAGCCTCCACACCCTCCCTGGGCAGCCTGGGCCAGGGCTCCCTCAACTCAGTACTGAAGTAGTTGTTCCTTGTGTTTAAATTGAGCTTTTTATGTCCCACCTTCATCCCATCACCCCTTATCCTGTTGCTGGACACCACAAAGTGCTGCCTCAGCCTCCTGACACCCACCCTTTACACATTTATAACTATTAATGAGGTGCCTCTGAACTCAGGCTCCTCTTCTCCAGACTAAACAGCCCCAGGTCCTGCAGCCTTTCCTCAGAAGGAAGATGCTTCAGTCCCCTCAGCATCTTGGGGAACCCTACACTGGGCAATTTTCTACAAAGAGCATTCATCAGCTGTTGTTTCTCTCTCTCTCTCTCCCAGGACCAGGCAATGGGGAACTGGCAGATCAAGCGGCAAAACGGAGACGATCCCCCCATCACCTACCGCTTCCCCCCCAAGTTCACCCTGAAGGCTGGGCAGGTGGTCACGGTGAGGCACAGTTACAGCCACAGCATCTGAAGGGCTGGAAGGGACCTGCAAAGCTCATCCAGTGCAATCCCCCTGCCAGAGCAGCAGCACCTAGAGCAGGGCACACAGGGACTCATCCAACTGGGGTTGGGATTTTCCCAGAGCAGGAGCATCCACAGCCCATCTGGGCAGCCCCTGCCAGGAGTTTCTCCTCCTGTGCCAGTGGAACCAGAGAATCACACAATGATAGGGGTGGGAAGGAACGTCCAGAGCTCCTCCAGCCCCCTCAAGCAGGTTCCTCATGGTCAGGGGACACAGGAACGTGTCCAGATGGGGTTGGAATGTCTCCAGAGCAGGAGCCTCCACAGCCCACCTGGGCAGCCCTTGCCAGGGCTCCCTCAGCTCAACAGGGAACAAATTCCTCCTTGTGTCTCTCTGGAACCTCTGATGCTCTAGTTTATCCCCATTACCCCTTGTCCTGTCATTGGCCACCCCTGAGCACAGCCTGGCTCCATCGTCCTGACACTTGGAGCCATGACTGAGCTCAGCCCTCAGGCTCCTCTTCTCCAAGCTGCAGAGCCCCAGCTCCCTCAGCCTTTCAGCACAGGGCAGATGCTCCACTCCAGCATCTCTGTGTCATGTGCTGAGCTCTCTCCAGCAGCTCCCTGTCCTTCTGCAACTGAGGGGCCCACAACTGGACACACTATCCCAGACCCCCAGCCCTGTGGGGCCGTTGCTGGCACGGGGGGGTTGGGGCTGGGGCACAGCTCCCTGACACGGGACCAGCTTCCTATTGCCAGAGGCTGAGCTCTGCAGCCTTGAGATGTGACTTTTTCTCTTTGCTTCTCTCCCAAGATCTGGGCCTCAGGAGCTGGGGCAACCCACAGCCCCCCCAGCAACGTGGTGTGGAAGGCACAAAGCAGCTGGGGCTCCGGGGACAGCCTGCGCACTGCCCTCATCAACTCCAACGGCGAGGTGAGAGCCTGGCAGCAGCAGCACCCAGCAGGGCAAGGAGGGGACAAGGGGGCCTGGCATCAGCCCCTCATCCCCAAACCCCCTTCTTATCCCCCACAGGAGGTGGCCATGAGGAAACTTGTCCGTACCGTGATCATCAACGATGAAGACGAGGATGAGGATGAGGATGAGGTGAACATCCACCACCGCCACCACCACGTGAGTGCTGGGTCACAGCCAGGGGATGGGGTGGGATGGGATGAGGTGAGATGAGGTAGGATGGATGGGGTGGGATGGGATGGGATGGGATGGGGTGGAGGAGGTAGCTCAGCATCACACAAGATCAAGCCCTGTGGGGAAAAAAGACAGTTGGTAGGTTGCTGAGGAAACAGCCACGATGGTAGAACCAAACTGACCTCCAGCACCTGGAGGAGATGAGGGCTTGTTAAACTTCCTGGCAGTCAGCTCCTGCCCTGAGCAACCTGAACTTGGCACAGAAAGGGCTGGAGAAGCCTGGGAGAGAGGCTGAGCAGGGATCTCACATTGTGAGGAGGAGGAGGACAGGATGGTGGGAAGCTGAGGGATGATGCATCTCCATGGCAGCTGCTCCATCCTCTGCTCTCACAGGCGCTCTGGAACAAATCCAGAGGTGACTTTGTCCTTCCCCTCACCGAGGTGAAATGTGCACCAGGAAGAGCAGTGGGCAGAGAGCAGGCAGTGTGCCAGGAGCAGAGCTGCACCCACCTCTCCCTGTGGCAAAGGGGACACCTCTGGCTGCAGCCCCAGAGCCTCCCCCCAGCCCACCCCACAGGGACATGTGCCCTGCACAAGGGGTGCCACAGGAACTATGCCCAGAGAGATGCTGCCAGGGCCACACTGAGCCTCAGTGCTGCTCCCTGGGGCTCAGTGGGACAAGGAGTGGGGTGGCACATCCACCATCCTCTTCCCTCTGTGTTCTGTGCATTTGAGGAGCTGTGCCAGGGCAGATATTGATTATCTCTGGATAGAAGAGCCAAGCTCCTGCAGGCCAGTGCTGCCCATTCCTTGGGGGGTTGAATCCTCTCCCAAGAGGGGATCCATTTCCCACTGGCAGGCTGTGAGCTCATTGCTCTCCTGGGCAGTGAGGAGGAGGATGCTCACAGATAAGCACCACAACAGCATAGCCACAGCTTGTGCTGAGGGCCCAGGGCAGCAGACACAGTTTGTCCATCTGCACTGTGCCAGCCCCAGTAATCTGGGACTGTAAATGTAAGAAGAACAGTTGATCATTCCCAAGCCACGTGCTGGAGAGGAAGGGCAGAGCCTGGAGCCTCTTTGGGCACTGGGGTGAAGAGGCCTCCTGGCTCACACCAGCACTGTGCCCACCAGGCTGCATGAGTCCCAGCCCTCCTGGCCACATCACCTCCATCTCACCTGCTCTTCTCACCTTCTTCTCCCACCTTCTCTAAGCTTCTTCTATCCTTCTCCCACCTTTTCTCACCTTCTTATCTCACCTCTTCCATCTCACCTTCTCCATCTTGCCTACTCTATCTCACCTCTTACCTTCTTCTCACTTTCTCCATCTCACTTTCTCTCCCCTTCTCCATCTCACCTTCTTCTCTCACCATCTCACCTTCTCCTCTCATCTTCTGCTCTCACCTTCTCCATCTCACCTGATCTATCTCACCTCTCACTTTCTTCTCTCCTTTTCCCACTGTCTCCATCTCACCTTCTGCTCCCACCTTCTCCATCTCACCTCTTCCATCTCACCTTCTCCCTCCCACCTTCTTCTCTCAACTTCTTCTCCCACCTTCTAGATCTCATCTCCTCCATCCCACCTTCTCTATCTCTCTTTCTCCCACCTTCTCCTCTCACCTTCTCCCATCTTCTCCATCTCACCTCTTCCATCTCACCTTCTCTCACCTTCTCCATCCCACCTTCTTCCTCTCTCCTTCTCTCACCTTCTCCTCTCACCTTCTTCATCTCACCTCTTCCATCTTGCCTTCTCTCACCTTCTCCATCCCACCTTCTTCCTCTCTCCTTCTCCCACTTTCTCCTCTCACCTTCTTCATCTCACCTCTTCCATCTCACCTTCTCCATCTCTCCTTCTTCTCTCAACTCCTTCTCCCACCTTCTCCATCTCACCTCCTCCATCCCACCTTCTCCATCTCTCCTTCTCCCACCTTCTCCCACCTTCTTCTCTCACCTTCTCCTCTCACCTTCTTCTCTCCTTCTCCCACCTTCTCCATCTCACCATCTCCATCTCTCCTTCTCCCACCTTCTCCTCCCACCTTCTCCTCCCAGAAGGAGAGCAGAGGCAGCAGAGGCTCAGGGTGACTGTTTCCATTCCTCCCTCACTCCCCAGGGCTGCAGCTCCTCTGGAGACCCCGGCGAGTACAACCTGCGCTCGCGTACCGTGGTGTGCGGCACCTGCGGGCAACCGGCTGACAAAGCCGGCAGCCAGAACGCTGCCATGGGCACCGTGTCCTCCGGCTCCTCCAGCTCCAGCGTCACCGTCACCCGCAGCTACCGCAGCATCGGCGACTCCGGCCTCGGCCTCGGCGACACGCTGGTGTCCAGGAGCTACCTCCTGGGCAGCTCCAGCCCGCGCCGGCAGGTTGGTGCCGCTGCCGGGCCTGAGGCCTGTGCCTGACTCCTGCTGCTGCCTCAGCTTCTCCCCTTCCCTCCTTCCTCTGCTCCCCTCTGCTCTCCCTCCCACCCGGGGCTTGTGCAAACCTCTGCTGTGCAGTTAGAGAATGGTTTGGGTTGGGGAAGAGCTGGAAGGGCGTTAAATGCCAGCCCTGGCCTCCCCCTGCCCAGCCCAGCACTGACCCACAGCCCTCAGCACCTCAGCCCCACGGCTCTGGGATCCCTCCAGGGCTGGGCACTGCCCCAGCTCCCTGGGCAGCCTGGCACAGGGGCTGACACCCCTCTCAGGGAAACAGTTCTGCCTCAGCTCCAACCTCAACATTCTCTCACTGTTGGAGGAGTGAGGAAGAGGATGGATGAGCACACCCAGCAGGCATCGATCCTTCTCTCCTGCTCCCTCTCCTCCCACCATTCCTGCCCCTGCTGCCTGGATCCTGCCCATTCTCCCCTTCCTTCCTCACACAGTCCCAAAATGTCCCCCAGTGCCCTACACCCCCTGTCCCTGGGCAGTGCCAGCCCCGGGTGCCTCTGCTGTGTGTTGCTGGGTGCCTGAGTCTCCCTGGGCACAGCATCCCTTCCCTCCCCTTGCATGCCAGTGGGGCAGCCCTGGCCCACACCAGGAAAACTCTCCTGGGGACAAATCTGGAGACAAAAGGGGCAACCTCAACCTCCCCTGGGGCAACTTGAGCCCATTTCCCTTTGTATCATTCGTTACTGGGGAGCAGAGCCTGACCCCCAGCTCCCTGCAGCCTCCTGTCAGGGAGTGTCAGAGAGGGCTCCTGTCTGCCCTCAGCCTCCTCTTCTCCAGCCTCAACACCCCCATTCATTCCCTCAGCCCCTCCCCAGCACCCTTGTGCTCCAGCCCCTTCCCCAGCTCTGTGCCCGGCTCTGGCCACGCTGCAGCCCCTCAGTGTCCCTGTGGCAGTGAGTGAGGGGCCCAGCACTGACACAGCCCTGGAGCTGCAGCCTCCCCAGGGCCCAGCACAGGGGGACAATCCCTGCCCTGCTCCTGCTGCCACGCTGCTGCTGAGCCCAGCCAGGCTGCCCTTGGCCTTCTTGCCCCCCTGGGCACGCTGCTGCCTCCTGCTCAGCTCCTGCCACCAACCCCCCCAGGCCCTTTCCCTGCAGCAGCTTTCCAGCCCCTCTGCCCCAGCCTGGAGCTCTGCCTGGCCTTGGGGTGGCACAAGGGCAGGACCCAGCTCTTGCCCTTGTTCAGCCTCATCCCATTGCCCTCAGCCCCTGGCTCCAGCCTGCCCAGGGCCCTCTGCAGCCCCTTCCTACCCTCACACAGATCTGTGCTCCTGCACAGCTTCGTGTCATATGTGACCTTACTGAGGGTGCACTTGATCCCCTTTGTAAGGGGTTGGAGTCTCAGAGTCTCAGAGGGCTGTGGCTCAGAGGGATGTGGATGTCCCAGAGCTGTGGCTCTGGTGTCTCCCCATCCTGTGCTCACCCCTCTCACTCCACCACCCAGCATTATTCCTGCAGGGCACAGGAATATTCCAGCTCTGGGTTAATTCATTACTCCACATTACCCCCCCTCACCCATTCCTGACCATTTCTACCTTCAGTACAACAAATCCTGCAGCCAAGGGACATTTCCCTTTCCCCAGGGGCCAGATCCAGAGCCACCTCTGGGCATCCCATTTGGGCATCACTCCCTCCTCTGCAGCCACAACCCAGCCCAGTGACCCTGAGCTCTTCTCCATCACCTGAACCTTCCTTAACTCTCTCCTCTTTTCTCTCTCCTCCACAGGCTCAGGCTGTGCAGAACTGCAGCATCATGTAACTCCATGCACCATTCCCATTGGGTTTTTTTCTGGCCACCTCGAGCTGGGGGTTGGGGGGAGGGGGGTTTGGTTTGTTTTTTCTTGTCTTTGTGGGTTTTGATTTTTTTTCCCCCCAAAGCAACTATTTTTTCTTTTTGTTTGTTTGCCTTTAAATAAAAAAACCAAAACCAAGGGCAGGGAAGGAGGGAGGGTTTTATATCTCTCTAGATATTAAAAGTGCTCAAAGATGCTTCATTTTTTTGCTTTTTGTAAAGGGAAAAAGAATCGATTTCTATTAAAAACCAAAAAAAAAAAGACAAAAAAACACCAAAAAAAAACAACAAACCCAAAATCCCCTTTTTCAGCTGCAACATTTTGGGGCTTTGGTTTTTTTTTTCTTCCTTAAGAAGACAACTTCAGCCAAAGACACACACACCCCCCCCCCCTCCCCCCAGGGATTGTGTGTCCCTGAGGGGACATTGGAGTTTCACAGCTCTTGGAAGTGATGAGAATGTCCTTTTTTTTTTTAATGCCAAAGCTTTTTCCTCCTGGAGCTTGGGGGGGCTCTGCCCGAGGGCACAGGCTGGAGCTCAGCCTCGTTTGCTCCCCCTCGTGGGGAGGTGCCACGGGAGAGTTGGGGGGGAAGTTCAGCAGAACCCCAAAGCCTTTTTGTCACTCCTTGGAGAAAGGGGGTTTTACCCCTTTGATGCTCCTTTGCTTTCTCTCAGGAGCTCCTGGCAGCTTGTGGGTGATGCCCCTCACCCCTCTGTACCCCCTCCCTTCCCCCCCTTCCTGGGCATCCCACCCCCTGCCAGTCCCTTCCCATCCAACAGCCTCCATCTCCCACCCCTGGCACCTCTTTTCCCTTCGGCTTTGCGATTTATTCAGCAGCCGAGTTGTGCCTTAGCCGAGGTGGGGTCACTCCGGAGCTCCCCTCACTCCCAGGACCTGGGGACTCCCCCGATCCCCAGGACCCTCCTTGATCCCCAGGATCCCCCCTGATCCCCAGGACCCCCCCCTCGATCCCCGAGACCCCTCCCGTGGCAGCGAGCAGAGGTGCAGGTGGAGAAGGGCAAGTGGAAACCCACCGGAGCTGCAGCCCGGGACCAGATGGATTTTGGGGGTGATGGACCTGAGTCCCACACCCTGTGGGACCCCCCCCAAACTCTGTATCTTTTTTGGGGTTCACCCCTGTTGTTTTTCTCGGCTGCGGTTAGTTGAGCTCAGGAGCCTGTTTCAGGGCAGGATGAGGCTCAGGGTGCTTTAGTCCAGGACAGGGCTGGTTTGCCAGGAAGGTGTTTAGTTGAAGCAAAGGGGGATTTGGGGGGTCTGGCACAGGCAGCTGCCCTCTCTGCAAGGGTCTATCCAGCTTTTTACCTCCAAAGGGGTGCTGTGGGTGCCCTCCCCCCCCAGTTGCTGCCCAGGGGCAGGATCAGGTGCCCAGTACCAGCCCCTGGCTCTGGGGGGGTTTCTGCTGGGGCAGCAGATGTATCTGTGCTTGCAAAGCTTCTGTTACTGTCTGTAATTCCTTCCAGAATCAATACAGCCAAACCCTTCCCAACCTGTCTGCTGTCTTCATTGCTGTCCTGGGGAGGGAGAATTGGGGAGGGGAGAGAGCTGCTGCACCCCAGCCTCATGCTCCCTCTTGGCTTTGGGGGGATTGAGGGGAGTGGAGGCTGCTGCATCCAGCCTCATGCTCCCTCCTGGCTTTGGAGGGGATTAAATGGGGAAACTGCTGCACCCAGCCTCATACTCCTTTGGCTTTGGGGGCATTAGAGGGGGAGCTTCTGCACCCCAGTCTCACGCTCCCTCTCGGCTTTGGGGGGGATTAAAGGGGGGAGCTGCTGCATCCAGCTTCATACTCCCTCTTGGCTCTGGAGGCATTTAGGGGGGAAGCTGCTGCACCTCAGCCTCATGCACCCACTTGGCTTTCGGGGGCTCAGAGGGGGAGCTGCTGCACCCAGTCTCATCCTCCCTCTTGTTTGGGAGGCTCAGAGAAGGAGCTGCTGCACCCAGCCTCATGCTCCCTCTTGGTGTTGGGGGAGGGTATCTTTTAGACCCCTGGCCAGAGCTGCAGCTCAGCAGAGGGGAAGCAGAGTGTGTACTGAGGGCACGTGATGCTGAGCTGGGGCAGGGGAACCTGTCAGGGTCAGGAGCCCCCAGCCCCAGCACTGGCACAGAGAGGGGCTGCTGAGGAGGGGATGGGATGTGGGGAGACTCCCTCAGAGCTTTTCCTCTCCCTGAGGTTTTGGGGAGTGGATGAAATGACCTGGAGGGGTGCAGAACCTGAGCGAGCCCCCGAATCGCTTCTGCCATGGGGATTGCTCTGACCCCTCACCAAGGGGACCCTGTGCCCAGCTCACCCCCGCCTCCCGGGGCCGTGCCAGGCACTGGTGTGAGGCTCAGGAGATGCCGGGGGAGAAGGAGCCGTAAAGCCGGTGCCTAATCAGCTTTGCTGGGCACGGCGCTGCGGAACCGCGATGTGACGGAGCGGCGGCTGCAGCCACAGCAGGTAAGTGCCAGAGGGGCCATCCCGGGGGGTCCCTCACCCTGGTGTTTGGGTACCCGGGGGTCCCCATAGCTACACCGGGTCATATCACCCCGGACTATGGTGCCAAAGGCTGAGGGGGGTGCCAAGGGGTCCCCAGGGCACTGCTGCCACCCTCCAGCTTTGGGCTGGAATCCATCAACCCACACACACGGGATCTGAGAGGGATCTGAGAGCGGGATGTTTGCAGGGGACACTCTGGTTCCAGTGTCACCCTTCCCTTGTGCCCCGTTTGCCTCCCATCTCTCTGCCAGGTCTGGTACCCTGCACAGTGGGCACTGCCACAGAGCTGCTGCAGCCACCTCTGGTCCTGACCTGTGAGCTCAGCCTGACCCTGAGCCTCAGGGCCCCCAGAACTCATGAGGCTGTGCCCAAAAGTGAGGGTTGTGAACTGGCTGGGGGGGAAACCAACTGTGGGAACCTGATGCTCCTGCACAGCCCTGGGGAAACATCACAGGTCACCCCACACCATGGCACCAGCAATGTGGGCACAGTAGTGCCAAGGGCAGAGCGGGCAAGGGCTGAGCTTGTGGGGACATGCTCTGTGCCCCCTTCCCACCCTCAGTGCCACACGCAGCTCACAGGACCTGCGAGGCCTCTGCACAGCCCTGCAGCCCTTGCCCAGCCTGTGGGCACCTGCTCACCCCTGTAAGGAACTTGCACATCCTATGGGGATCCTACAACACCCCTGTAAGGACCTTGTCCAGCCTGTGGGCACCTGCTCACCCCTGTAAGGACCTTGCACATCCCATGGGGATCCTGCACAGGCTGTTGGGATCTTGCACAGCCTCTGGGGACCTTGTACAGCCCTTTAGGGACCCTGCACACCCGTATAGGGACCCTGCAGAGAGGGATCTGAGAGCTGCACAGCCCCTGGGGATGCTGCACACCCCTGGGGACCCTGCACAGTCCCTGGGGACCTTGCACACCCCTATAGGGGACCCTGCACAGCCCTTTAGGGACCCTGCACAGCCCCTGGTGACCCTGCACAGCCCTATGAGGACTTTGCATGGCCCCACAGGCATCTTGCACACCCCTAATGGGACCCAGCATGTCCCATGGGGGTCTTGCACAGCCCACAGGGAGTGTGTGTGGCCACAGGGATGTCACTCAGCCCATGGGGACACACACCCAGTGGGAGCTGTCTCTGTCAGCTCCACGTCAGGCTCCTGCTGCTGCTCCTCCTGCAGAGTTGGGCTGGGCTGGTGACGGGGCAGCAGGCTGCCAGGGCAGGGAACCAGCCGGGGATGCTGGTGCCCTGAGTGCCAGGGGCTCTGCAGAGGCACTTCTGGGGCACAGGGATGAGTGGCACCAGGGTCTGGGCACAGCACACAAACATGGGGCCACATGTTTGGCACTATCAGGCTTTTTTTTTGGGGGAGGGGGGGGTAAAAGCTTGCAGAGGGCAGCTGTGGAGCTGTGGCTGGGATGGGATAGAGCTGGGATTGACCCCAATGTCTGGCAGCCCCTGGAGTTGCCCAGGGGAAGGCTGAGTGGGTGTTGGGGGCCCAGGAGCCCACGTTGGCCCCCTCTAGGCCCCTGCATGCCCAGGGAGATTAAGGTCAGGCTGCCCCACTAATCCCAAGCCAGGGGGTTAAGATGTGAGTCTGTGCCCACTGCACACCCCCCCAAGGCTGCACCCCAAAGATGCTGCACCTTGCAGGACACCCACAAAGGACCCTTGGGGTTGGGGTTGGGGGGGGAGCAGGTGGGAGTGGGGAGCTGTGGCTCAGCCCTTGGGGTGACAAGGGGCCAGGGCAGCTGTGACAAGAGGCTTGGGCTTAAGCCCCAGTGCTGGCAGCACCAGGAACAAGCTCCTTATGGCTCTGGCAAAGGCTCCAGAGCCCCGTGGGAAACAGGGCAGGGGAAAAGGGGGGAGCAGTGAGGGGCAAGAGGAGCCACCCCACAGCCCTGGGCAGGCCGGGGACCCCCCCAGGCTGGGAGGAAGGGGATCTGTTCCCCAGTCAGTGTTGGGGAGGGTGCTGATGGTGGCAACTGATGGAGGGAGGAAGCAGCAATTTGGGGGGGGGGGGGAAATCCTGTTTTGGGGTTTGGGGCATCCCCACTGCCCCAGGGGAAGGGGAAGGGGAAGGAGGGAAGATTCCAAAGGAGAAGTGGAGTCAGCCAGACACCAGCACCACTTGGGCTGAACTTCTCTGCAAGGGAAGTTTCAAGCCAGGAAGTGCCATGAACTGCAGTTGGGAGCTGTGGGTGCTCGAGAGCCACAGCTGCACCCCAAACCCCCTCCTGGGAACCCCCCAAAAGCAGCCAGTGTGGGCAGCCAGAGCCAACAGCACTCAGCTGAGAGCCAGAGCCATTTTATTGGAGTGCAGAGATGGGGTGCAGGGATGCAATAGGGATATTGGGGTGCAGAGATGGGCTGCACGGATGCAATAGGGATATTGGGGTGCAGAGATGGGCTGCACGGATGCAATAGGGATATTGGGGTGCAGAGATGGGCTGCACGGATGCAATAGGGATATTGGGGTGCAGAGATGGGCTGCACGGATGCAATAGGGATATTGGGGTGCAGAGATGGGCTGCACGGATGCAATAGGGATATTGGGGTGCAGAGATGGGCTGCACGGATGCAATAGGGATATTGGGGTGCAGAGATGGGCTGCACGGATGCAATAGGGATATTGGGGTGCAGAGATGGGCTGCACGGATGCAATAGGGATATTGGGGTGCAGAGATGGGCTGCACGGATGCAATAGGGATATTGGGGTGCAGAGATGGGCTGCACGGATGCAATAGGGATATTGGGGTGCAGAGATGGGCTGCACGGATGCAATAGGGATATTGGGGTGCAGAGATGGGCTGCACGGATGCAATAGGGATATTGGGGTGCAGAGATGGGCTGCACGGATGCAATAGGGATATTGGGGTGCAGAGATGGGCTGCACGGATGCAATAGGGATATTGGGGTGCAGAGATGGGCTGCACGGATGCAATAGGGATATTGGGGTGCAGAGATGGGCTGCACGGATGCAATAGGGATATTGGGGTGCAGAGATGGGCTGCACGGATGCAATAGGGATATTGGGGTGCAGAGATGGGCTGCACGGATGCAATAGGGATATTGGGGTGCAGAGATGGGCTGCACGGATGCAATAGGGATATTGGGGTGCAGAGATGGGCTGCACGGATGCAATAGGGATATTGGGGTGCAGAGATGGGCTGCACGGATGCAATAGGGATATTGGGGTGCAGAGATGGGCTGCACGGATGCAATAGGGATATTGGGGTGCAGAGATGGGCTGCACGGATGCAATAGGGATATTGGGGTGCAGAGATGGGCTGCACGGATGCAATAGGGATATTGGGGTGCAGAGATGGGCTGCACGGATGCAATAGGGATATTGGGGTGCAGAGATGGGCTGCACGGATGCAATAGGGATATTGGGGTGCAGAGATGGGCTGCACGGATGCAATAGGGATATTGGGGTGCAGAGATGGGCTGCACGGATGCAATAGGGATATTGGGGTGCAGAGATGGGCTGCACGGATGCAATAGGGATATTGGGGTGCAGAGATGGGCTGCACGGATGCAATAGGGATATTGGGGTGCAGAGATGGGCTGCACGGATGCAATAGGGATATTGGGGTGCAGAGATGGGCTGCACGGATGCAATAGGGATATTGGGGTGCAGAGATGGGCTGCACGGATGCAATAGGGATATTGGGGTGCAGAGATGGGCTGCACGGATGCAATAGGGATATTGGGGTGCAGAGATGGGCTGCACGGATGCAATAGGGATATTGGGGTGCAGAGATGGGCTGCACGGATGCAATAGGGATATTGGGGTGCAGAGATGGGCTGCACGGATGCAATAGGGATATTGGGGTGCAGAGATGGGGGGGTGCAGGGCCGTGGTGTCACTAGGAGAGGGAGCAAAACCGGGCTGAAGAGACACGATGTGATCACGGGCACCTGTGAACACGCCCAGAGGGTGCCCGGGGGTGTCCGTCCGTCGCCGTGTGGCGGGGGCAGGGGCTGTGCGCGCTCCCGCGGGGCCGGGGGCTCGTTGCGGTTGCCGGGGAGGCCGGGCAGAGGTAAGCTGTAGCCATGGCGACCGCTGCCGGGGATGCCGGGCCCGCCGGGGGCTGCCGCGGCTCGGTACCGCCGCAGCGGGGATGCCTCTGGCTGGGGAGGAGCTGGGGATGGGTTTTGGGGACCCCCCCCTCAGACATCTCCGGAGCTGCCAGGCATTGACAAAGGGGTTGAAGCCCCAAGCGC
>WBNH01002580.1:0-10491 GCA_013401255.1 Urocolius indicus | reverse complement strand
CGTTTCGCCGTGTCCTCCCCTCACCCAGCTTCTCCGTGCCCCCGACCCGCTGTACCCGCCGCCCAGCCCCTCCCAAGGGCAGGGGGAGGTTTGGGGAGCATTAGAGCATCCCCCGCCTCCCCCTCCCCAGCGCTGCTCCCGCAGGACTCCGGGAGGTCGCTTTGGACCCGCTGCCATCCCGGGGCAGGCTGAAGGGAGTGCGACAGCACAGGCTGGCAGCTGCCCGCGGGGAGAAGCGGCTTCGAATCCACGAGGCTTGTAGTGGGTCGGTTTGATTTGGTGCTTTCCAACTTGGGAAAGTCTCCACAGGCAACAGCATGTTGGTGCCTGGGGCTTGAGAGGCCCCTGGGATGCTTCTGCTGCTGGCTGGGTCCCAGGCTGGCATGCTGAGGCATTAGTATGCTGAGCAGCACTCTGTCCTTGGGCAGGGGCACACAAAGGCTCTGTCTTTCTTTTACCAGAGAATCATGTTTGGTTACAGATGGAGCAACAAAAAAAAAAAAACCCCAACACTTTGGAGAATGGAGATTGGTTGGGGCTGTGTTCATTCCCTGTAGAAGGAGATAAACTGGAGGGAGGCTTCCCCTTGAAGCTGTGTCCTGCAGGGCACCCCACAAAGCAGCCTGAGAGTAGCAGCAGGCACAGGCTGCTTGGGAGCTCTGTGCTGTAGTTCCCAGGCAGGGTGTCAGGGAAATGCTTTTCCCTTCAGGGTGAGCAGCCCTGCTCTGTGCAGAGCTGTTCCAAGTGTTGCTTGGGCACAGGGGTGCTGGAGCGTGGGATGAGCCCTGGATCAAAGAAGGGAAGGTGCTGGTGGTTGGTTTGGAATCTGGTGTGTTTGGTGGGTCATTGAGGCAGAGAGTCACAGCATGGTGGGGGTGGGAAGGGATCTGTAGGGATCATCCAGCCCCTGCTAAAGCAGCTTCCCCTGGCTCAGGGGGCACAGGAACGTGTCCAAAGGGGAGTTAGGAACCTCCTGAGAAGGAGCCTCCATACCCTCCCTGTTCCATCACCTTTCCAGGCATGGAGGTGAGGCTGACCAGCCTCTGCTTTCCTGAGTGCTCCTTCTTGCCCTTTTAGGAGCCTGGAGTGACATTGGCCTTTCTCTCCAGTCCTGGCTGTGGAGGCTCCTTCTCAGGAGCTTCCCAAACCCACCTGGGCATGTTCCTGTGCCCCCTGCACCAGGGGAAGCTGCTTGAGCAGGGGCTGGATGATCCCGACAGGTCCCTTCCCACCCCCATCATCCTGGGATTCTGTATTTTGGGGGTTTATACAATCTCAAGCCCTTCAAGTGCCTCCTGACAAGAGCCAGCTGCAGCTCTCACAGGTGCTGTGTGCAGATAGATCCCATGCAGGAAGCTTTGTTCTGTCCAATCACTCCTGTAGTAATGACCCAGGGATGCTCCAACTGGAATTAAAGCCACACAAGCTTCTGTTTGGACACTGATGTTTGTTCAGTGTCACCTGGCGAGTCAATTGGCTGCACCAATGAAGCGCATTTTGCTTCCTGCTATAAAACAGGAGGTTCCTCCCCCACCTCTCCCCACTGGACCCAGTGCCCTGGGGTGTTTTTAACTCTACCCCAGCAGCTTGTGAAGCTGTTTGCTGATGTTAAGCAAATACTTTGTTGGCAGATTGGCTCCAACAATGCTCTTATCCCCCCTCTGCCATAATTTCATCATCTCAGCCTCTGCTCTGTAAATAATTGCCAGTTGTTTGGTTCTTGTGTTTCTAAACCAACCCTCTCTCAGCCATTTCAGTTCTTTCTGCCTTCAGATGACCCCACAGTGGTGTGCAGTGACTGCATCTCGTGCTCAATGTGAGTCCTCCCTCCTCCTGGGCTCTCCAGGGCAGTGTCTTTGCAGTCCCTTATCTTTGGCACACTCACCACTCCCTGCTCCTTGCTGTTGCTCTGCTCTCCAGCCCTTGGGCTCGTGTCCGTGGAGCCCTTGGGAATAACTGAGCAGCCTGTTGTTGTTCCTGGAGAGCCCTTGGCTTTTGATTTTGGTGTGGAAAGAAAGTCCCTGTGGTCAGTGAAAGAGTCAGTTTCAGGCCAGATTGGTGAGATGCATCTGAAAGAGAAGAGTAAGGAGAGTCCCTTAGGCTGAGTTTAATTAATCCTGCACCAGGGCAGAGAGAATTGGAGCCAAAGAGGGGGAAAGAGCCACAGGGCTTGTCCTGGGGATGCAGTTGCTGAGATGGGGAGTGAGGGGCATGAGGGATGGGACAGGAGGGGCAAGAGGAGAAGAAATAGGGAGGGAGCAGGAGCCAGGAGTGGGGAGGGTCTGCTGGGAACACACAAACCAGCACCTCCCCTCCTCCTCTTCCTCCCTGAGCTCCTGGGGCTCTGAACACTGCCAGAAGGATGGCAGGCTTGGGAGGTGACCATCCTGGGGCTGGGAGGGTGACTGTCCCAGCAGTGATGTTGCAGTGAGGATGAACTTTGCTCAATTTTTAGGCACTGCTCAACTGAGATATCCCTGGGCTGTGATTAACCCTTTGTGTTCAGGACCTTGACTATCAGGGTGGAGCCTGTGTGTGTGTCTGTCTGTGTTTGTCTTGTTCTCCCACTGTTGTTTCTCTTCCCCTTCCTGGGTTTGTGTCACTCTCTACTCTTAAGAGTGTCAAAATGAAACACAAGGTGTTTTAATTTGTGCAGGTTATCTGGGAACACAAACAAGAGATGTGACACTTCCCTCTTTGTGTAGAGCCTGGAGCTGAAAAGTGACATCCTGACACCTTGGAACATCACAGACCTGGGATGAAGGGGAAGGAGCTGCTTTGGCTGCCAGCCCATGTCCCTGCGTGGGCTGAACCAGGTAGAGCTGTGAGAGCCTCTGTGGGTCAGATGGGATGAGCCCTGGGAGGAGCAGCAGCTGAGTGCTGGTAGATTCATGGCATTGCTTGGGCTGGAAAAGCTCTTGAAGCTGCTGCAGTCGCAGCCCTGCCCAGCCCAGCACTGACCCACAGCCCTCAGCACCTCAGCCCCACAGCTCTGGGATCCCTCCAGGGCTGAGCACTGCCTCAGCTCCCTGGGCAGCCTGGCACAGGGGCTGACACCCCTCTCAGGGAAACAGTTCTGCCTCAGCTCCAGCCTCAACCTCCCCTGGGGCAACTCCAGCCCCTTTCCTCTTGTTACTGGGGAGCAGAGCCTGACCCCCAGCTCCCTGCAGCCTCCTGTCAGGGAGTGTCAGAGAGGGCTCCTGTCTGCCCTCAGCCTCCTCTTCTCCAGCCTCAACACCCCCATTCATTCCCTCAGCCCCTCCCCAGCACCCTTGTGCTCCAGCCCCTTCCCCAGCTCTGTGCCCGGCTCTGGCCACGCTGCAGCCCCTCAGTGTCCCTGTGGCAGTGAGTGAGGGGCCCAGCACTGACACAGCCCTGGAGCTGCAGCCTCCCCAGGGCCCAGCACAGGGGGACAATCCCTGCCCTGCTCCTGCTGCCACGCTGCTGCTGAGCCCAGCCAGGCTGCCCTTGGCTTTCTTGCCCCCCTGGGCACGCTGCTGCCTCCTGCTCAGCCCCTGGCACCAACCCCCCCAGGCCCTTTCCCTGCAGCAGCTTTCCAGCCCCTCTGCCCCAGCCTGGAGCTCTGCCTGGCCTTGGGGTGACCCAGGGGCAGGACCCAGCCCTGCTGAGCTGAGCAGGGAATGGCCACTGGCTCCTGCTTTCAAAGATCCTGATGGATTGTTTTATTCCTTTACAAACTTTGATCAGGTTGTGGATTTGGGCAAAACCTCATACAACTGGCTGCAGTGGTGCCATCACCAAGCAGGTGACTTGGCCCTGAGATCCCCATGTCACCTCTGTGCCAGCACAGGGGGATTGTCTGAGGGCTGTGTGTACTCAGGAGCATCAGGGTGCCACGAGCTGCTTTGCCTCCCTCAGGTGTTTGTCCTCTGCCCACCCCCTCTCTCATTTCAGATGCCAACGCTTCCAGTCTAATCCAACCACCCAAGAGGGCTGAGCCTGGATCTTCTCTACACTTTTGAAGCCCTTTGGCACTGCTCTGCTCCTGCCCCAACTCCCAGCAGCTATGGAAGACAAAAGAAACATCCCCATCATCGAGTGGGAGCACTTGGACAAGAGGAAGTTCTACGTCCTGGGCATCTGCATGACCATGATGATCCGCGTGAGCGTTTATCCCTTCACCCTCATCCGCACTCGCCTTCAGGTCCAGAAAGGTAAAAGCCTTTACAAAGGGACTTTTGATGCCTTTGTGAAAATCCTTCAGACAGAAGGGACAGTTGGGCTTTACAGGGGCTTCTTGGTCAACACCTTCACCCTCATCTCTGGCCAGTGCTACGTCACCACCTACGAGCTCACCCGCAAGTACGTGTCACGTTACAACAACAACAACGCCGTCAAGTCCCTGGTGGCTGGTGGTTCGGCCTCTCTGGTTGCCCAAAGTATTACTGTCCCCATTGATGTGGTCTCTCAGCACCTCATGATGCAGAGGAAAGGGGAAAGCATGGGCAGGTTCAAGGTACAGAACCAAGATGCCAAACGGTTGTTGGTCTTTGGCCAAACCAAGGACATCATTGTGCAGATCTTCAAGGCAGATGGTCTTCGAGGCTTCTACAGGGGCTACGTGGCCTCATTGCTCACCTACATCCCCAACAGTGCTGTCTGGTGGCCCTTCTACCACTTCTATGCTGGTAAGTGAAAGGAGACTTTGAATGTGTTTGATTCCAGAAGGGAAGAAGCACCCCACAGATTGACTCTGAAACTGTGGACCCAGCCTGACTGGGTTCCTCACTTCAGTTTGGTGGTGGAGGAGCAGGAGAAGAACTTCTAGAGAGAGGCCAGTGCAGGGCTGCCAAGATGCTGAGGGGCTGCAACCTGTGTGTGAGGAGGAAAGGCTGCAGCCCTGGGGCTGTTCAGCCTGGGGAACAGAAGCCTGAGCTCAGGGGCACCTGATTGATCAGTCCCTAAAGGGTGGGTGTCAGGAGGATGGGGTCAGTGTTTGTTGTGTGGTGGCCAGTGCCAGGACAAGGGCTGATGGACATGAATTGGAACACAAAAGATTCCATTTAAACCCAAGGAGCAAGTGCTTTGGTGCTGAGGTGAGGGAGCCCTGGCCCAGGCTGCCCAGGGAGGGTGTGGAGGCTCCTTCTCAGGAGCTTCCCAAACCCATCTGGACACGTTCCTGTGTCCCCTGAGCCAGGGGAAGCTGCTTGAGCAGGGGCTGGGGCTGGAGAGGAGCTCTGCAGGGTCCTCCAGCACCCACCAATCTCTAATTCAAAGAACCTGCCTCGAAGCAAAGAGCTCTTGGCCATTTCAATGAGTTCTGCAGATTCTGAGTGGAAGTTTGAGGGAGCAGCATTGCTTTAAATGCAGAGCTAAAAAGAATAGAGCTGTGAGAGGATTTGAAACTAGGTGGCTCTAAGCAAGAGGCTCTTGATGCTTCTTTAACTTTCTCATCCACAAATGCCCAGAAATGGGTCCCCTCTGTGTGGAGATGAGGAAGGCTGGTCCCTGCTGCAGGCAGTGTGTGATTTACCTTTCAGTTCACATGGACTCAGGAGCCTTGTGCATGGCAAAAAACACTTCCAGAGCCACCAGTCTCAGCAAAACCAAGCAACAGGCAGAGACCAAGGCCAAATCTTCTGTGGTTTTGTAGCTTTGAAGCTGGCACCAAGCTTTGTCATCCAAAACCATGCTATAGCAGGATGTTCTCTCTCCCTAGGCCAGCTCTGGTGACCCTCAGTGTTCCCAAGTACTGAAGATATTGACCAGCTGAGATTTTACTTCCCCCTCACCCTGAATATCCTGCAGGTTTCTGTCATGCAGAGCTTTGCATGTGGTTTTTAGTCTGCCTAAAGGTGATTTCACTGTACTAGGCTTTGGAATCACCAAAGCTTAGCTCTGGGGGGGGCCTGGTTTGCCTCTCAGGGTTAGATCCATTCTGGTAGCAATGGGCAGCATTGGTTGTGCATCAACACTGCATTCAAATGGAAACAGCAGCCTGGGATGTTGGTCCAGTCTGAACCCTTTTAAGTGCACTCCCTTCACTCTCCATGTCACACACTTTTCATACCAAACTCCACTGTGAGTTCCATGCCAGGAAGGTCCAAAAGTGGATGTGTAAGAGGCAGGGAGCTGCTGTAGGAGGGAAGGGAGCTTGGCTCTGTCAGAGGATTGCCCTCTTTCCTACTCCTCTGCACTGAAAGGGGAGTGGAAACATAAGCCCAGCTATCAGCCCATCTCTTCTTTGGCCACCTTGGCCACTTGTCCTGTGGCCCTGGCTGGTTTGCTGTGCTCAGCTGGCAGCAGCAGGGCCACTGAACCCTCCTGGGGGCTCAAAGTCCACTGCCACAGTGAGTGGGATCAGGTTGCTGGGTCGTGAGCAGAGCAGCTCCCTTCCCTTTGCCAGATAAGACACAACCATCCCAAGAACCACAGAATCTCAAGGGTTGGGAGGGACCTGGGAAGCTCATCCAGTGCAACCCCCCTGCCAGAGCAGCAGCACCTAGAGCACGGCACAGAGGGACTCATCCAGCTGGAGTTGGAATCTGGGTCTTTTGGACTGTCCTCCATACAGCTTTAACAAGGAGAAGTGTGAGAGGTTCAGGTGCTGTTCTCCAGGCAGTAGGAGCAGAGGGAGGAGGTACCTGGGATGAGCCAAAAACCCAGAGACACTCCCCAGAGATTCTCCCTGGATGCTGCTCTGGGGTGACAACATCTTGGGTCTGTGGGAGTCCCTGCAGAGCCTTGGCTAAAGGTTCCCCCTGGCTTTTAAAGCAAGGTGGGGGAGGATGTTTCCATGCTATTTTTGGGACATGGAAGGTCTGAGAGCCTGTGTTTATGCTGATCAGAGGCTGGATGATGGAGCACTGACTCCCTGCTTTGCCTGAAGCAGAGTTACTCATTTACAGGGACATGGAGTGATAGCACAGGGGGTAATGGCTTCAGAGTGATTTAGGTTAGATATTAGGAAGAAGTTCTTCCCTGTGAGGATGGGGAGGCACTGGAACAGGTTGCCCAGAGAGTTTGTGGCTATCCCCTTCCTGGAAGTGTTCAGGACCAAGCTGGATGTGGCTTTAAGCAAGCTGCTGTGGTACGAGGTGTCCCTGCCCAGGGCAGGGGGAGTGGAATTAGATGATCTTTAAGATCCCTTCCAACCCAGCCCATTCTGTGATTGACTGATCTATGAGGGAGCACCCCTTAAACATGCTGTGGGAGGAATCACAGAGTCACAGTTCACTTGGAAAAGCCCTTTAAGCTTCTGGAGTCCAACCACTGACCTCCCACTGCCACAGCCACCACTGATGCAGTGTGTGCAGAGATCCTGCCCCCTTCAATTCAGCCTCAATCAGCAGGTGAACTTCAGGAGCTGCTAAGCAGCCACTCATCTGAAACTTCTCTCTTTCTCTCTCTCTCTCCTGCTTCCCAGAGCAGCTTTCTAGCTTGACTCCTAAAGACTGTCCCCATCTCCTCCTACAAGCCATATCAGGACCCCTTGCAGCAGCCACAGCCTCCACACTCACCAACCCCATGGACGTCATCCGGGCCCGGGTGCAGGTGAGAGCTCAGCCCTGTCTGTCTGCAGCCTGTCCTTGGGCTGACCCTTTGCTCTCAGACCCTTTGGCTAAATTGCTTCCTGTCTCTCTCTGTGCTTACCTTGGTTTATCCCAGATGTTATGCTGCTTAGTTTGCATTAGGCGTTAGCAGGAGCAGCTCAGGCACAAGGCTGGATTTGCCTACACTGCTCAAAAGAGGCTTTCTCCAGACAAGGAGAGGTGCTGCTAGAGGTGTCAGCTGTAGTGAGACTCAAGCTGTCCCATTGATTCATCCCCTTCTAGATGGGGGCAAATGGGAGGCAAGAGAATACAAGTCTTAAGAAACCCACTTATTGCTGCCTCTTGAAGACTTGTTTATTATCNCAATGCTGATCAAACCCTAAAGGGGTTTTGTCAGGGGGATGGGGCCAATGTTTGTTGTGTGGTGGCCAGTGACAGGACAAGGGCTTATGGACATCAGCTGGAACAAAAACAGTTCCACTGAAACCCAAGGAGCAAGTGCTTTGGTGCTGAGGTGAGGGAGCCCTGGCCCAGGCTGCCCAGGGAGGGTGTGGAGGCTCCTTCTCAGGAGCTTCCCAACCCCACCTGGACACGTTCCTGTGCCCCCTGAGCCAGGGGAAGCTGCGGAAGCAGGGGCTGGGGCTGGAGCAGCTCTGCAGGGCCCTGCACACCCCCCCCCCCCCCATCCTGGGATATGCGCCCAGCTCAGGAAATCCTGGAGCCTAGATCAGGGTTATTGGCTGATCTCTAGAAGCCAAGAGCAGCTCAACATGAAGTCTGGCAGCTCTGTTCACTTTTGCCCTGTGTTGTTTGCAGGTGGAAGGCAAGAGCTCCATCATCCTCACCTTCAAGCAGCTCATGGCAGAGGAGGGGCCCTGGGGCCTGACCAAAGGCCTCTCCGCTCGCATCATCTCGGCCACTCCCTCCACCATCGTCATCGTGGTGGGTTACGAGACGCTGAAGAAGCTGAGCCTGAGGCCCGAGCTGGTGGATTCCAGGCACTGGTGAAGAGGCAGCAGGTGGAAGAGAAACCTTCCCTTGAACCCTTCTGAACTCTCATTGTCGCAGTTACTCAGGAGGAGAGAGGCACCTGCCCTTTTCCTGCGGGGTCCCCTCAGAGATGTGACGTGACACAAGGTTCTGCTGCTCTTCCTGCCTGAGATCATCCCAGCCTGACCTTGGGCTGTGCTGTTGAGCCACTGGGGTGTGAAACCATCCCCAAGCACCTTCCCAATCTCCTGGGGTTTTGAGTTTTTTTTAAGTTCAGGACTTGGTTGAAGCCAAAAGCCAGTTTGTTGTTTAAATTATTGGAATCATTGCCAAACTCCTGAGGAGGGAGGAGGATGAAGGGCAGCAGAGCCCTCTGGATGCTGGCTGCAGCCCTGCTGTGGGAAGCTGGAATAGAACAGAGCAGTAAATTGTCTCCAAGTCTCACCCACAAGATGTTTGTAGAAGATGAAATGAGAGTAACCTGGAACCACTTCAGACCTTTATTCCCTGCGTTTGGAGTAGATCTGTACATACCTTTTGTTGTATGTTCTTGGAAGACCTTCCCTATCTCTCTCATCCTTCCGGTTTGTCATTAGCTGATGGCTGGTTTTTGACACCTAACCCTCCCCCCCCTGGGTTTTAATCTTGGTGTTGTTTCATTGCTCTTTCTTTTAGGGAAGCTTGTTCTGATTTCTAGGGGACTGAGTTGGTTTGTTCTGTGGCCTTGTCCAACGTGAAGTGTCAACGCTGAGTGGCTACTGCCACTTCCCACCCTCACTGAAGCACAAGCAGCAAAGGGTGTGGGAGTTTTGGGAGTGTCAGCTCTCTGTGCTGCCAGCAGTGGGGTGAGAGCTGCAGCTGGATGGCAGAGGGGAAGGTAAAAAACCCCTTGGTGCAGCTCCAACCTGCCTGGCGTGTTCATGTTGGATGGGAAGCGATGGTTCCTCATTAAGTGTGAGTCCTGCTTGTCCTGTTTGGGAAGGGCAGGGCTGCTGCTGTGCACACTCTTGCTGGATATAAGCTCTGATCTGTATGTTTTTCCCAGATGCAAACTCCCAACCAAGTGATAAGGCAAGAGGCTGCTATTTGAGGAGGAGGAATTGAGGGGATTGTTTGGTCTCAGGAGCTGAGATTTGCCTCTGCTGTGGCACAGCCCATGCAGCCCCATCCCAGCTGGCTGTGTCTGGGAAGTGAGATGCACTTCCAAAGAGTGTGGGGTCTGTCACTGCCTCTGGGATCTCACTGATGGAAAGGGGAACTCTTGGTTGCAGCATTGATCCTGGGGACCTGGGGCTGCTGCCAGGCCCTCAGCTCTCCTTCCACCCAGGACTAGCTGGGTGCAGCACCTGCCTTCATCCCCATGTTCAGCCTGTGCTTGGGACGTGCCACAGCTCCTACTGGAGGTGCAACAACAGACAGATGCTGCTGAACTTGGAGAGAGACTTTACATTTAAGGGCATTTAAGATGCCATTCCCTGTGATGAGGTTGCAGGTGAGTCACCAGAGGCTGTTGAACCCCTCTGCAGCCGTGTGTGCCTGTGCTGACAGCCACACAAACATGACACCACTCTGCTCTGCCTGGAACAGCAGCTTCAGCTCTAAAAGCTGAACAGCAGCAGCACAGGATTGTGAGGCAGTACCCCAAACACACAGCAGCCCCTTGCACAAAGGCAGGAGGAGCAGGGTGAAAAGGAACATCCTGGGTCCTTCCCAGCGTGTGGTGAACTGGGCAGGCAGCACAGATGTAGGGGGACACTCTGCAGTGTAATGTTGCTCTCTCTTAACCAGCAAAGTTGTTACTAATAAACTCCAGAGACCTTCAGTTCGCTGCACGTTGGTTTCAGGGAGGGATCTCGAAGGGAGTCTGTGGGGTCTGACATGGCACAAGGATGCTGCTTTGGGTTCAATGCACTGGGAGGGTCCCGGCCCATGGGCTCTGCCTGAAAAACCAACATCTGCCTGCACAGAGCCTTCTCCAGGCTGAACA
>WBNH01002579.1:33066-78996 GCA_013401255.1 Urocolius indicus | reverse complement strand
CCCCCCCCCCAACCCCAAACGGGGAGCAGAATCAAAGTTAAAAATGTAGCTGTGGAAGGGACTGATGAGAGATTAATAATTAATTTCAGAGCAGCGATACAGCATTTTTTGAAATGTAAATTTGATGCACAAAAGTGGCATATTATGATAAGCTGGAGCAACAAGGGAGAGTGAGTACAGGAGGGCCTGTTGCTCAGAGACAGGCTAGCGAAGGAACACTTACATCCAGCTTTTTCTTCCCCTCTTCCCCTCCCTCTCTCTGTGCAAACTTATTATCTGAACTTAGAAGGTTTTGAAGAAGTTTAAGGGCTGAGTATCTGAGGCGCAGAGGCTGCAGAGCGCATCTCAGCCGCGGCTTTTGCCTTGAAAGCCGAATCTCTAGTTGTGCATTGCCATCCAGTGTCTTCCCTCGCTTGGCTTTCCTCTGGCCGCTCCTGTGGCAGTGGTGTTAACCCTCCTCTTACCTTGCAGAGGCTGTCCCTTCTGCTTCTAACGTTTGGATTTCTTTCTCTGCCCCTTTCCACACCACTTCCCTCCCGACTCCCCTTCTCCTTAAGCTCAGCCTCTTTTTGAACCACCTCCTTTTGTGCTTTTTTACACCCCCCCGCCCCACACACCAATACACGGTGCAGCCTCTTTTACTCTCCCTTTTCTTTCCCCAGCCCTGTTTACATGAGGGCTTTGAGAGCAGCTTCACCGTGCGCTCTCATGAGAGTTGTGCAAATTGCACCAGTGCTTCAGCTGGAAAGAGACACTCATCTCTGGAGCCCCATGCTGTGCAAGAGTGCATCAAGGCCAAGTAAGCCCCTTGATGCTGCCTCACGCTGTGATCCTCCTTTGCAGAGTGTCATGTGTCAGGATGGTTTTCCCACAATGCATTCTTTAGTTCGGTGTCAGGGAAAAAAAAAATAAAGCAAAAAAAAAAAAAAAAAGGAGAAGAAGAAGAAAAGAACAAATAATCTGCTGCCATCACAGGCAAACACATTACCTACAGGGCAGGGAGAGGAACCAGGCTGCTTTCTCTGAATCCGATTCGCTCCCCCAAAGTCGCCTTGGGTTATGTGTTTGTCAGTTAAGTGTCTAGGCAGTCCAGCCTCTCCCCCTTCCAACTTTTTGCCCAACACAGTGTTGAGGGTTTTTTTTTTTTTTTTGCAAAGACAATTCTGTACAGTTAATGAAAAAAAAAAACCAAAATTAAGCCTGTGCTTTCATTCCTTTACTTGGGTTCAAGTGATGGGTTCGTTTCTGCATATTGACAGACTGATGCTTTGCAAGTGCAATTAATATAAGTCATCCATATCCCTGCTCTGCCATTTGTGGCAATAAAGCATAAACTCCATATCCTTAAATTAATTAACCTGATAAAACACAACTGACAGAGCTCCCAAGCATGTCTGGAAGCAGCACTGGCCCTCTTACAAACACAGGGGCTTTTTCCCACCCAGCTGGAGGTCACCTGCAGCAGCAGCTGAGCAGACAGGCAGACTCTGCAGCTCAAGCAGAGAGCAAGAATCCAGCCCTGCCTTTCTCTGCAGTTTGCTGGGAAGCTTTTGATGCTGCCTAGTGGTCTCTTCCGCAGGGAACCCACGCAGCCAAGACTCTGGTGTGAGCAGCAAAGCACCCACATACACCTCTGAGCAGGGAGCAAAACCAGCTGCAGCCCAGGGAGAGCTGAGAAGGCTGGGATGGGGATAAAGCAGGAAGGAGGAACTGGGACAGGATGTGAGTGAAAGTTATAGCAAAGCGATGTGAAAGCAGAGGGATGCAGGGGGAGAGGCTGCAGTGCTCCTGCCTTCTGCCCAGGGGCACCAGACAGGCACTGCACCCCTTACCTGCACCCACAGGGCAGCAGCGGCATGCAAAGGAGGATGCTGCTGCCTTCTCTCACTTTTCCAGCAGATTCACACCCTGATCACCTCTGCTCTATTCAGGGAAAGACTGCAGATTCCTCAGTGTAGGTCCCTTTCTCCTCCCCAGATATGTCCCCCTCCATCTCTCTCTGCCACACGCAGTTTTGCACATCTGATTGTACAAGGTTAGCTGTCAAGGTGATGGGGTACCTCTGTGTGTGTGTGTGTGACACTAGACCTAGAGTGGGATTAAACTGGATTTTGGGAAGGAGGAGGAGGTAGACCAAGATAAGAAAAAATATTTCAAGTAGTCCTTAGTTCTTTGGCTTTGGACCTTTAGAGATCATCCAGTCCAATCCCCCTGCAGAAGCAGATTCCACCTAGATCAGGTCACACAGGAATGTGTTCAGGTGGGTCTTAAAGACCTCCAAGGAAGGAACCTCCACACCCTCCCTGGGCAGCCTGGGCCAGGGCTCACTCACCTCACAGTGAAAGAGTTTTTTTCTTATGTTTAATATGGAACATTTGCTTATGTTTAAGCACATGCTCAGATTCTGTTGACCTAAACAGAAATGAAGAATATGTGTTAAAATGAGCATATGCTTAAATGCATTCTTCAGACAGGAGGGATAAGGGCAATTAAGCACGTATCTATATGCAAGCTAACTGTCTGTCATTTACATTTAGTCATTGTCATGCATTTTGGACAGTGAACAATTCTGGCAAGGGCTTATTTTATTAATCATTTCACAGCATCTGATAGCTTTAATGAAAAGACAGTATTCCTTGTTCCTGTGAAACAAGGTCCTCTCAAAAAAAAAAACCCCACAACAAACAAAACAACCTACAATCAAACCCATGGATTTTGTCATTGCAATTTAGTTTTCTTCCAGAAGGTAACAAAACAGCACTGGAATGTAAACTGCAGTCTGTGTCCAGTCTGGGTCATTTCACCAGAGAGAGAGAGAGAGAGAGAGAGACATCTTGCATAACCATGAAAGGAGACAAAACTGTCACTTAAGCCTCGAAACTCAGCACAAACTTTTCCCATCCATTGTTCTCTTGTAGATGTGTACACGTTACCTTTGGGCAGCCCGGTTTGATTTAGGCTTTGCCCACACTGCAGCTGGTTTAATGGAACGCCATAATAAGTGTCACACGGTTATCCTTGAAAAACAGCTCCTCAACCCTGATCTTACTTCTTGTGGCAATATTTATGTGAGAATGCTGCAAATACTTGAGGAGGTTGGGGGAAAAAAAAAAAAAAGGGGTTTTAAAAGGTTGAAAGGCAAGTATAAATTATGAGTAATGCTGTAGTTGGGAAGTGACATAAAGTTCAATGGCCTCAGCTTTCGACACTGTGCGTTCATTGTTTTGGACACTCATGTGACTGCATCGCAGCCAGGCGAGGGCTGGTTCTCTCCCTTGCTGGATGGGGTTTTCAATGGAGGATTGTGGAGGGTTTTTAAAACTGATTCTCTACCATCTATTGTGTCACTTTCTCGTCTCCAACCCAAGAATCAGCCCCAAAGCCAACCTTAGCAGTCTGAGTGACTGAAACAGATAATGGAGTTCATCTTAATGCTGGCTTGTGAGATTAATTCACATTTTATTTCCTTATAGCACTGAACAGAGAAATGAAAGACAAAAATGCAGTGCTAAGCAGTAAAGCAGATTTGTTTGTCTGAGGGTTATTTACAGGGTCTTTGAACTGCTTTTTGGGAGCCTTCCACCCAGAAAAGTGCAGACAAACCCAGAGCCAAAGCCAGTCCAAAGGGTCAGAGGGCCGCTAGCACAGTGGAGTCTCCCTACCAGGCAGAGGACATCTGAGGCACCTCTTGCCCCACGACAGGGAAGGAAGGAAGAAAGGATGGAGCCAGGACAAGAAGCCTGGGGGAAGATCTGCAGAGCTGAGCTGGCTGCTGCTGTCCCCTGCCGTGGCCATCGCTGTTTGATCTCAGGCTCAGCAGCAGCCTGCTGGCTTCTCTCAGGCTGCAACGCAGGCAAAGCAAGCAGCAGAGCCAGGATAACCTTGCTGCTCACAACAGCCCACGGCATCTTTTGCCTGTATCTAGACTAGCACAAGTGAAGCCTGGAAAAGATAAGGTCCTGAATTGCAAGATTGCTCCAAACTGTCCTCAAACATACCATGACATCCTCCTACTGACAGCTCTCCTTAGGCAGTGGAGGGCTTCATGGTTTAGAGAGATTAGATTGGTCCCCCTATAAAGTTCATTTTGAAATTGAAGTGTTGGTTCTCTAAGTGCTGTGGCATGCAGAGAGGCTCTCAGCCTCCCCTCAAAACGTTTCAAAACACCCTGGAGAGTGCAGGGAGAAGACAGTTGTGATCAGACTTACTGGTTTGCTTTGTGGGCAAGGAAGTGTCCACATGCTAAACTGAACACACCTTGGAGAGCATCATTAGGGATGACCAGACTCCAAATTCCTTAACGACCATGCCTACAGCTGTCTGTACCATACTATGTCCCTCATGCTGCTTTCTGCCTCGTATCCTCTTCACCCTGCCCTTGTCAGTGCCAGTCCCTGGTGAGCTGTCCCAGTCAGAAGGGAAGGTGCTTGATGTAGGACCAGGCTGGGATTCCAGGTACTGTGATGAGAAAACTACTGTTCATGGAATCACAGAATGGTAGGGTTGGAAGAGACTTTTAGAGATCATCTAGTCCAACATCCTTACCAAAGCAGGTCCCACCTAGATCAGGTCACACAGGAATGTGTCCAGGTGGGTTTGAAAACCTCGAGCGAAGGAGCCTCCACTTCCTCCCTGGGCAGCCTGGGCCAGGGCTCCCTCATCTCACACTGAAAGAGTTTTTCCCTTCATCCCATTACTCCTTTTCCTGTCACCAGATACCTCAACCTCCTGACACTCACCATTTATATACTTATAAATATTGAGATCCTCCCTCAGTCTCCTCTTCTCCAGACTAAACAGCCCCAGCTCCCGCAGCCTTTCCTCATCAGGAAGATGCTCCAGTCTCCTGATCATCTTGGTGGCCCTGTCCTGAACTGTCTCCAGCAGTTCCCTGTCCCCCTTGAGCTGAGGAGCCCAGAACTGGACACAGGACTCCAGATGAGGCCTCAGTAGGGCAGAGTAGAGGAGGAGCAGAACCTCCCTTGACCTGCTGCCCACACTCTTCTTGATGCAAATATGGCAAGATCACTAGAAACATCCACAAGTTTGAGTCAACACTACTTTTTCTTCAGTTTTGCTCTGCTTCTGGGCTTTCAAATATCTATGCCCAATGGTATGAGCAGCTGTTAACAAAGCTCTGGGGCATCTCCCTCGCTCCAAGACCAAATTGGTGACATCTCAGGAGTTACCAAGTCCCCAGTAAGCTGCCGCATTGTCAAACTTCTGAAATTGTCCTTGAGCCAGTGGCATCCTCTTCTCCCTTGCCCTTAGGCTGGAGAAGTTCTTTTTGTTCACTGGCAGAGATGGAAAAGGTAGGAATGTCTGTAGACAATCCTGGCATCTAGAGATCATTCCACCCCTGCATAAGCCTCCCTGCCTTGGTAATTTTTCCAAGAGCACTTTACCACTCAGGACTTAGAGCTTCCATCTGTGCCCTCTCCTTTCACAGTATTGAGTATTTTACACACACATGGCTACAGGTGTATGCAATTGCACAGTTTTTGTAGCACACATTGCTCATTCTGCATTTATAAAGAGCCTGTAATGGATCAGTTACATCCATTTTTCTCTGATTTGAACAGGTTGGTTAAAAAAGGGGACAGCCTGTAGCAAGTCTCTTCTGCCAAAGCAAGAAGTGGGGAAGTTCAGGAGATTGGGACATGCTTTTTTTCTATGGTATCTAGCAACAGGACAAGGGGTGATGGGATGAAGCTGGAACACAAAAAGTTCCATTGAAACATAAGAAAAACTATTTCACTGTTTCAGGTGAGGGAGCCCTGGCCCAGGCTGCCCAGGGAGGGTGTGGAGGCTCCTTCCTTGGAGGTCTTCAAGACCCACCTGGACACTTTCCTGTGTGACCTGATCTAGTTGAACCTGATTCCGCAGGGCAGTTGGACTCTAAAGGTCCCTTCCAACCCTGCCATTCTATGATTCTAAGTTGTCCAGATATGCTTTTAGCAAAGTTGCAAAAATGTCATTAGTATAAGACCTAAATTCACCGTGAACAAGGAAAATCACAGTAAGCCTATAATCACATAAAACCTATAATAAATTACAGTTGTGTAGTAAAAGCTCATTAAAAATTGATTTTAAAAAGCTCAAATGATGTAGGTCTCACCTTAATGCATCACATGGTGCCTACAGTACCCTTACTTGCAAGGAGCCCTCAGCTTCCCTTGCCTCTCCATACACACATATAGTGGGGACACACACATACACAACAGACAAGTTCTGCTTACCTGTACCAGACCTGTAAATCAATAAGTTACAGTGTCCAGAGTCCATGCCAAATGAAAACACTCTGCTTGAGCCTAGCAAACATGCAAGGCACATCATCAAAAGCACAGATATGTCAGTGCCTGTGTTAGATGGCTGTCAACAACACCATCTTGCTTCCAGTGCCTTCTCCTCCTCAAAAAATTGCTGGTGCACATAGCCCAGCCTTCTTCCTGGCAGCAGACACATGAAGCACACCTAATAAGCAGTTTAAGGATTCCCAATATGAAAGCAAGTATCAATATCTTACTGCATCCAGCTCTTCAGTCAGCTGTTGTAAGGATAGATTCAGAGCAAGATCTCCACACCAGTCAGTGCCACAGAGGCCCCTTTCCTCACTTGCAGACCCTGGGACTCCTATTCCAGCTATGTGAGATGATATAAATTAACCTCACGCTATTCTTTTCTCTAACTCCATCAAGGAGCAGCAGCCACAGTGTTTCATCACATCAGTCTAAGTCTACATCCTACTGTCATCTGTGTCCTGGGAAATGCTCCCTAAGTACCAACCACAGGATATCCTACCATACAGAGGCTGCAGCCATGTATCAGCATCTCACCCAAGCTTTCCATGGCCTGTCTCATTGTGACCATGGGCAGCTGTAAGAACACAAATTCACAAAGCCCAGTATACACCTAGACCTTTTAAGAAATGCTCAGAACATCCTTACCTGTTCTCTCAAACACCCTCAGAAATGAGCACTCTCAGCAACCTTAATATACCCCTCACCAACATGAAAAGTAGATCCACCTGGGGCTAACCACCCTATTAGAAACACTCTGTAAAGCAGCAGCTGGTTTGTGCTATTTACCTTTTTATTTGTGGTATCTTTGTTCACAGGGAGGCCAAAAAAAAAGTCTAAATTCACCACATACACAGCTTACTGCAGGTCTTTTTATCCTGTCCTTTCTGCAAAGGAAATTATATTCAGACAGTGAAGTGAGGATGAAATCTATTCCTGAAAGTAATACAGTATTGGAGTTTTGAGGCAAAACTGTCGAGCTGAGACAAAGAGTCACAGAATGGCAGGGTTGGAAGGGACCTTTAGAGATCATCTAGTCCAACCCCCCTGCAGAAGCAGGTTCACCTAGATCAGATCACACAGGAACCTGTCCAGGTGGGTCTTGAAGACCTTCAAGGAAGGAGCCTCCACACCCTCCCTGGGCAGCCTGGGCCAGGGCTGCCTCACTGAAACAGTGAAATAGCTTTTCCTTATGTTTAAATGGAACTTATTGTGTTCCAACTTCATCCCATCACCCCTTGTCCTGTTGCTAGATACAGTAGAAAAAAAGTGCTGCCCCAAACTCCTGACACCCACTAGTTAGATATTTGTCAATATTAATGAGGTCCCCCCTCAATCTCCTCTTCTCCCCAGACTAAACAGCCCCAGGTCCCACAGCCTTTCCTCATATGAAAGATGCTCCAGTCCCCTGATCATCTTGATGACCCTGTACTGGCCTCTCTCCAGCAGTTCCCTGTCCCTCTGGAGCTGGGGAGCCCACTACTGGGCACAAGACTCCAGATGAGGCCTCAGCAGGGCAGAGCAGAGGGGGAGCAGAATCTCCCTTGACCTGCTGCCCACACACTTCTTGATGCATCCCAGGCTGCCACTGGCCTTCTTGGCCACGAGGGCACGTTGCTGGCTCATGGTCAGTTTATTATCAACCAGCACTCCCAGGTTTCTCTCTGCAGAGCTGCTCTGCAGCAGGTCAATCCCCAGCCTGTGCTGGTGCATGGGGTTGTTCCTTCTCAGGTGCAGGACTCTGCACTTGTCCTTGTTGAACCTCATGATGTTCCTCTCTGCCCAACACTCCAGCTGGTCAAGAACCCACTGAATGGCAGCACAGCCTCTGGGGAATCAGCCAGTGCTCCCAGATTGGTGTCAAAGAGGATCAAGAAGGATCAAAGCTGTGGGAGTTTGACTCCTAAGCTGCCTTCTCTTACTCAGACAACTAAATGAATGGCTGAAACCAAAGAAATACCATTGGTAGCTGGCAAACTGTAAATCCACTGTTACAATAACCTTGAAGATGTGATGATTTTCATAGAAGATCTATGAGAGCTGGCCAGGAAAATTGTGTATTCCTTCTGTGCTTCATTGGACATCTACAGGATAACAACATAAGCTGCCTCAGTGAAAGTTAAAGAATGATGTCCATAGGGCAAACAGTTGTCAAGTTATCTATAAACTCATTTCTTCCAAACCTTTAGGGAGACAAAATCCTTTTGATTTTATTGAATGTACATTTCTGTCTAATCTCCTGCCAGCCTCTCCTTAACATTACCAGTGGCTGCAGATTTGACCCTGAGCTCTCCCTTTGGGGTGAGTGGCAGCTTCTGGAAACAAGCTGTAACGGCCCTTATGATGCCTATTTGAACAAAGTGGACACCAGTGCCCTGCAACAGAGCATCCTTAGGCCACATGGGATCCAAAGATCACTATTGCCAACCATAACTAAACTTCTTACCCTATAAATGCATATTATTTCTGTCTCATCATCATTACACACTTCATAACCAGTTAGAGCCTCAGATAAAGGTGTTTGGGTTTTTTTTTTGCCCTTAAAAAACAGTGCTTAGGTTCTGCTTCAGCAAAGCATCTGAATTTGTTCTTAGCTTTAATTTCAGACCATTCTTCAAGGACCATCACTACAGCTTAACAGCTACGGTGTAATTAAGAAACACATTGGGGACATGATTCTGACTGCCAGTTTCACTTAGGAAAACCACAGGCTTGTTAGTCTGAGGGAAAAAAAAATAGGAGTATTGAAGGAGAGGTTCCTACTTGCCATGCTTTAGTTGTCTAAGGATGCCTAGACTCTGTATATAGCCCATGGGAAGAGGCAGGCCTCTCTGGGGAGGAATTCATGTCACTTACCTTAGATAACTATCTGGGATGAAATAATCAGGAGTTTCAAAATCACACTGTCTTGTCTTTAGTGACATGGAAATGTATAGATCTAAAGAAAACAAATCTTTATGATCTTTCTCCCTTCTTCTCCTGGTTTCTTACCTCCTCAAATTGTCCATTGGTTTGAAGAAACATTCTGCTAAAACCAGAGCCTTCTTTCTGCTCCTGCACATGACACTTTGCAGACCATGGTGCCGTGCTGGTTGATGGGCAGATGACACACGTTCAATCCCTCTTTCAGCCACTTTTCCCCAATATCTCCTGAGAAAGCTTTTCCTCTGTAACCTGCATGTCTTTTAATGTTTGGTCTTCTAACTAGCATCATCGAAGACAGCTATCTCTACTTTTTATTTATCTCCCTTCTTTGGACTAGACAGGAAAAATAGGTTTGTTCTAGGCAGAATCCATCTTTTTTGTCCCAATGGGCTTCATTTGACTGCTGCATCAGTGGAAAATTATGAGTTCCTACCATTATCCTGTCTCAGAACCTCTCCTGGCCCTTCCTCAGCTACTTCCCCAGTAAGGAAGGAAAAAACACTAGATAATTCACTTATGTTCCATATTCAAAATGGATTTACATGGAGGCTCTCCAGTGTGAAAAAACATTGAGCTCTCCATAGGCAGAATTCCCCATCAGGTTCACGGTGCTCTGGGGCTTCATAGCTCTGGTTAAACTGAAGCTTCTCCAAGTAGCTCTTTGTATGCACCTCTTCTTCACACTTGGGCACCAAAGTGAAGAGCCAAGATAACTTGGATGTTACAAGGAGAACAGAGTAGTAGATTTAGCCATTTCCTAACAGCTTTGTTAAAGGATTCAGAAATACTTAACTCCAGGTGCAGGATGTTACACACAGCTTTGCTTGCCACCTTCTCAACAGGACCTAGGGCTTCAGTCCTACTAATTTCAAATGCCTGCTGAGCTATATGACAAAATAAGATCCTTAGCTGAGGGAATTCAAAACATAAGGCAAATTATCTTTTTTGCACACACTACTATTCATTAATTAATATATGTACATCAGACTCTTACCCAGGAAGTATTGTTTGGAAACTTATTATGACTAAGAAGTCATGCAGCTCTCCTTTAAATCGATGTTTTCCTTCCTTGCCCTCTGATGCAACCGTACAAGAAGCATGAATTTTAATGGCTCCTGAACATTCCCCATTTTTTTTCAGTGCATCACAATTAGAGAGAGACCTGTTCTGGGTGTCTCTGTGGGCAGGGCTCAGTAGAGCTCCATGTTTCTTAGGAATCACTGCTGGCTGCAAACCAGGTGTGGTCAAAAGCATATTGGGGTACCACAGCAAGTCTGCAGAAGGGTTGATGCTACCTATAGTCTCTGTTTCTTTGTTTTCTTTTCTAAGATACAGAGTGATGCTTTTTATTGTCCATTGTTGAGGTCTGTAACATTTTTAAGAGTTTATTGTTGTATTAAAGCTCCAGTTGCATAAGTCACGTGGAGAAAGCAATAACAGAAAAATCACACAAATTAGCTCCTGGCTTAGAGGTTGGTGCTGGGGTGGAGGGTTCAGTTTTTATGACAACAGGACCTTCTTTGACAGCTATCATTTGATACGATGGGATGGAATACACTTGTCTCGCAAATACATTGGGATCTTTGGGAATAGACTGGCCAACTCAATTAAGAAGGCTTTAAACTGAAGGATTTGAGGGGCAGGAGGAGGTGGGAGAAGGGAAATAGCAAAGTTTATGCTATCTCATCTAACAGGGAAATGGTTCAGGGCAGGGAATGCAATGATACTTCACACTAAGATGAGATGCAGAAGGCTGACTGCCCTGAGGGAGAGTCTAACTGTGAAGGATTCTCTTGGACTCAACCAGGGAAACCTGTGTGTTTGAATAAGCCCCTGTTGTTGCCTCTACACCAACATACGCAGACTGGGGAATGAGCAGGAGGAGTTGGAGATGTGAGGATCCAAGGTCATGACCTCATTGGCTATGTGCTATTTAGGAAAGACAGAAAAAACTCTGTGTGAGAGAGCAATTAGAGTGCATTGAGCTCTGCCTGGGTGGGGATGAGGGGCAGGTTGCCTGTTTGTGTTGTCCAGCACAGGGCCATTGAAATGATCAGGCGACTGGAGCATCTTCCTGATGAGGAAAGGCGGCGGGACCTGGGGCTGTTTAGTCTGGAGAAGAGGAGACTGAGGGCAGGTCTCATCAATACTGACAAGTATTTGAAAGGTGTATGTCAAGAGGATGGAGTGGCACTTTTTCCTGTTGTCTCAAGTGACAGGACAAGGAGCAATGGACAAAAGTTGGAACGCAAGAAGTTCCACTTAAGGAAAAATTTCATTCCTGTTCAGATGAGGGAGCCCTGGAACAGGCTACCTAGGGAGGGTGTGGAATCTCCTTCTCTGGAGGCTTTCAATATCCTCCTGGATGTGTTCCTTTGTGACCTGATTTTGGTGGACCTGCCTGAGCATGGGGTTTGAACTGGGTGATCTCCCTTCTAACCCCTGCCATTCTGTGACTCTGTGAAAGAGAAGTAGTGGTGAAAGGGTAATGGTAAAATGGGAAGAAAGGAAAAAAAATAGAGGCTGAAAGAAAAGTAATTCATACTGGACTGTGTCATGTGACTTTCTGAAAGGTCTCAGATGTACCCACCAAAGCAGAACTAAGTGTGTAAGACAGAAAGTCTGACGCGCCTTGAACTACTGAACAGACTAATCACACAATTGTCTCTCTTGGAGGCACAGGTTGGTCTTAGTCTGCTGGTATTTGCATCAGATATGTCAGGTTGCCTGGACTTAGTGGGTTCCAGCACAGGTGGATTTGAGTTTATACATAAACATAAGATCAGTAATGGCTCTCGAGCTCCTTAAATGCTATTCCTTATCACGTATACTACTTTTGCAAAGGGGACACTGTGGGCACAAACTGTGTGTAACTGAATTTATGCAATCTTCAGTGAGATAAAGATGCATTTATTTGTGTGGCCCTACCTCTCCAGTCTTCTTCCTACAGCAGCACCTAGTGAGATAAAACAGGAGCAGGTTCCTTCGTTAAGTCTCTCACCTTGCACTGATGCAAGCAGCATTCCTCACTGGTACAGGATTACCCTAGCCTGCCGTTGCCATGCTCTACACCTTGCCAGTGCCTTTTCCTTGCACACTGACTCCCTGCCAAAAGAGCAGAACTGGCTGCCGTGCTGGGTACTGACACTATAATAACCACGTATGCAAGCAAACAACATTCCCCTCCTACATGAATATTCCATCCCTGCTGCACAGAAGCGGGCGCACAGTCTTTCAGATTTCACATTGAGATTAGTAACCATTGTATCTTCACAACAGCAAGCAGCTTACAGGTAGTACTCATGTGTAAGGAATGCCTGTCTTTTGAAGCACTGCCCAGATGGGCTGTGGAGTCTCCTTCTCTGGAGACATTCAAACCCAGCTGGATGAGTTCCCGTGCACCCTACTCTAGCTGGTCCTGCTCTGGCAGAGGGGTTGCACTGGGTGAGCTTTCAAGGTCCTTTCCAATGCTTGAGATTCTGTGATCTGCTACACGTTTGTGGCTGAAATCTGCACTTACCTTACTCTTTGCCTATAAAGAAAACCAACATGTTCAGTTTTAGTCCACCTGCTGTGGTTTCAGATGTATTATACTATTGTCTTCAATTCTGCTTGGCTTTGCTTTGCGTGTCCAGGTGAAGCTGGTCCACACTGAGGTCAGTTGTCTCTGTAAGAAAATATTCAATATGAAATCTCTGCCTTTGGCTTTTCTCAGCACTTGCCCTTTCACTTACAAAGCTTGTTTATGGTGCAAACGATTTACAGAAGTCTGACAGCAGTTCAACAAGGTGAAAAGCAAAAGGCAGAACTCCTCCACGTTTTTGTCATGTCAGAGACATGATAGAACAACAAAAACAATTCCATTTTCTGCTTTCTCCTTTCAGTAGTGATAAAGTCAGATCTCTGAGGAGGTATAACTGTGAAACTACCACTTAAATATGTGCCTTTGAGGCTTTTTTCCCCATTGTTTTCCCTTTAAAATGAAGTTTAAAAATACATTGGGGATTCACTAGTATCTATAATTCTGTCTCTAGATTTCTGCCTCTCTGAGATTTGCTTCTTTGCATCTTTTAGTCCAAATCCATCTCTGTTGTAAGCAGGTGAAGAGTGTTCATCTTCCTGCACCTGCATCTGGCTGCACCTACACAGCCAGATATGCCAAGCCAGATATTTTGGGAGTTTATACCCTGCAGCTACCTCCTTCCTCCCACACCTGCAGCTCAGTTCCAAGATCTCTTCTTCCCTGCTCACCAGGGTAAGTGATTCTGGAGCCTAGAAAGTGAGCTGTGACACCGCACCTTGGCACTCAAGTCCTTCCCCTCCGGCGTGGTTCAGGTTGCCCGGTACTGTCATGTGCCTGATGTGATGATGCCCCACACCATGAGAAGGCAACTCAGCAGTCCCAAATCAGTTTTCTGCAAGTCTGGTAACACGTTTTTCTTCAGTAGAACCAGATGAAGAGAAAGTGATATTAAGCCCATCCAATATAGTGGGATGCCTGCAGCAGGAGGAGCTACTAACACCAAAGCTCAACACCAGTTTTATCCAAAACCTGCTATGGGAAGGGCAAGGGGAAAGCAAAGGAGAAGGAAGAAGATTGTTCTCTGACTGACAGGCAGAAGTGAGTCCAAGCTGCTCTTTTGGAGCATTTTAACTCAAAATAATATCTAGAAAACCTGTATGTCTGGTCCCCACTGAGGGACACAAGTGCATCTCCAGATGAGACCTGGATATGCCGCTGAGAAGATATTGGTCTATGACCTAAGTTTAAACTGAAAATGTATACAACAGCACTGAAAACTCTGGAGAAAAATCACACACACTCATGTGCAGTGCTGCTAACACCATTGGATCCACAAAGACCAAACCTGGGACTCTGCTCATAGTTGCCCCTTCTGTTTATGTCAAAACTCTGTATCGATGGGCACTCATGAAACAAGGCTGCAAACAACAAAGGGTGATGTTTCATATGACTAACTGTTGGCCAGGAATGCGTTTCCCACTATGTCCTCTGTGCTAAACCTTCTTCTTCCTCAGGAAAGAGTAAAGGACACTTTAAAAGATGTCGAGAAGTTGTCAATGTTTTTAAGTTGATATCAATTTACAGACATAAATTGACTTTCTGTTGGGTTGGCCGATGATCTCAAATAGTTCTGAGGCAAGATTAATGTGTATAATCTCTTGGCCCAGATGTTATTTTGGGTTATTGGCCATTTGCCAGATGAGGACATAATACTTTAGTCTGAGGGTGATCTTTTGACTTCAGTACTTACAGTGCACTTCATTGGGCTTAGGATGTTAGAAACTGACCCAGAAAACACCTACTAACAATGCAAAGCTCTCAAGTTATTTGGAGTTAAAGGAAACAATGGCACAAAGGGCAGAATAATTGTTCACATTATTCTGCTTCCTCTCTTTGCTATAGGTTTCTTGAAGGATTTGGGCAAAACCTTTCACCAGCATTTGGTGTTGTCCCCTCCAAAATGAGAAAAGTGGTACTTGTTATCTATAGAGATGGGTTTTAAGGGAGGTAAGAGAGGAAATTTTCACAGTATCATTCACTGCAGATGCCTTCTGCTCAAAAAAAAAGAGGGCCACATTTTTTCTGAGGGACTTCATCTGTTTGTTTGGACGGACACTATCAAACACCCAATCTCATTCACGTGCCTTTTCTCACTTGGATCCTGCGTTTCTCCTCAATGGAACTAAAAGTCTTGCAAGCATATTTGCATTTCATAACGGTAGCTGATGACTTCTGCAGCGGCCACATGCCAGCACGGGGGTGAGGAGGGGAAGTGCAGGCGGGAGATCGCTGCTCCATGCCCCCGCTGCACCCAGCGGAGAGAAAGGTTTTGCTTTTCTCCCTTTTCTTCCTGCGAGAGGAATCCCGGGGGCGAGCTGGGAAAGGAATCCTGGTCACTGCTGGAACTGGACCAGGAGGATGCCCATTCATTCACCACCCTCTGGGCAGGGTTAGCTCTCGCCTATTGCTTAACCCCTGGAGTCTTGCATTGTTTCTCTGCCTGCTGACCCAGACAGATTCTTTTCTTCTTGGTCCTGGTGTCAAATGGAAGTAATGTGACATCAAAACTACAACTGGAACGCTCTCCTCTACACCAAGTTTCTGCATCCCACATCCCCCAGACCCGCTATGCCTTGCCTCACTGCAATGTCTTGCAGGTTGACCCTGCATAGCCAGGAAATGCTCATTGTAATTCACACAGATAATACCCCGTATAAGGTGGGGCCTCAACCCATTTAGTGTAACTCTTAACGTAGTTCTAGTATCAACCCAGCTGACCCATCAGTGATACTTAGCAACGTTCCTCACTTAGAGATCTGCAGAGTCACTGGAGATTTCTGAATCCTGCTTTCTTTAAGAAAATAAGGCTTGCATGGTCATGCTCCTTTTGCACATACTGGTGTGTGTGTATGTACAAAAGAGAGAGATACTGCTTCCCTGCTACTCCACCTTCCTCTGAACTCATTGGCACTTTCAACTCAACCTAACAGACATGCACAATGTTCAAAGCCATCTTGATTCCTGCAAGTTTCACGGAGATAGGCAAATGGTAGAAGAGACAGATCATTCCAGTGCCCTGGCTGAGAGAAGGTAGCTACAGACTGTGCATCACCACCACCAACAGATGCCAGAGGAGTTACCTGAGAGGGCAGAACACACCAACCTCCACACACACTCTGATCATTGCTTGAGCCCTGCTAGACACCAGAGGATCCAGCCAGAAGACACAGCACAGTAGAAAAATCAATGTTTGTAAACCTCAGTGCTAACAGAGCAACTCCTTATCTTTGCTTGTAGCAAATACCTTTTTCTGAAAACTCTTTTTTATTGAAAGAAAAAAAGTCATAAAACATGGTTTTGAGGGTGACTGTAACCTGCTACTTCTTTCTCAGGACAGACTAGAGTCATGGTACCACTTTTTTCTGATTCTATTTATATCTTGGTAACATTAATTGATGTTTATTGGCAAGACATCAGATTTCTCCCTATCTTGCTATTTTTCCTTGAATCAAAACTCCAACCAATCATTTTGCTTTAAATAAAATTGCAATCACAGGTGGGTAGAATTGATTTGTGGATGAGATTGTTGGACTGGGGGAAAAGGTGTGAAGATATTTTCCTATTAATCAATTTCTTGAGAAAAAAAAATAGTAACAATGAGCCACAAAAAAAGCTACTGAACAATATCTAAGGTCAAGTTTAATTTTTACAGCATCTTTAAAGTGGCAAAATAGACATAAGTGATAAGACGTTATATACCTGCCAAAGCAAGTTATTTGAGTAACTTATAGAATATTCTAAACCCAGCTGGACGAGTTCCTGTGTGATCTAGTCTAGAAGGCCCTGTTCTGGCAGGGGAGTTGGACTGGATGAGCTTTCTAAGTCCTTTCCAACCCTTGAGATTCCGTGATTCTGTGATTCTGTGAAGACTAGAGGACCAAAGAATGCTTTGCAAAAGAGCAGAATCATAACCTCTCCAGGTACTGACAACATCCTCCTTCTCCACTGGGTTTATTTTCTGATTTGCAGTAGAAAATCCAGCAACAGCCTTTTGTAGTTTGTATTAATAGATGCTGTTTCCTTGCACCAGTGGTGGTATTTAGAAGTTGCAACACACACACAAAAAAAAATGTCACAGAAGGGAATGTTTTGGTTAGTTGATGCCTCTGCATTGTCTGCTTCCACTGATAGCTGTTAGTTTCTTTGGCTCAGAATCAGTATGTTATCTTTTTAGCCACTTACACCACTATGTGATCTTATCTGTGCTGCCATTTAGACAGTCCTCAATATCAGCAGTGAACTTGACCCACCGTGTTTATTATGACTCCAGTCCCTTGTGGCTTTGAGACATATGTATTTCTGCTAACATCTTGAAATCTTTCTGGGAGCCTTGTTATTTGTACGGGTTTGTTGACATCAAAGTCACAACCGGGATCTTCAGCATCGTGTTTGCATTTGGGGATCTATAGCTGAAAAGCAATGTGCAAGATTTCAGTAAGAACAATATACTGTGCTGTCTACCAGCAATCAGGCTGTTAACCGAAATCAGATTCAGCAGGAAGCAGGAACTCCACTGAATCCAGAGAAATAACTGAAATGGATGTCACTGCAACAAACACGAAGCCTAGTCCTGTGTGTTTCTGTATCCTACCACGTTTAAACTTTAATTCAAAAATGATAGCAATAGTTAAACTCATGATTATGGTAAAGAGTTTGGTTTTGACTCCTTTATTCTACTGACAAATTGTTAAATTGGATTTATGCACCAATCTTGAAATGGATCATTCCATTTAATGGTTGATTTGTCAGAAAAAGTACTGATTAATGTGTCTTCTAGATCAGAAAAGATTCTGATATGTTTTCCTTTGACAGCCTTAGTGGGAAACATTCAGGTACATGTGAAAATGCATTTTTTTGCTTTCTTTCATGGTTGCTAATAGTTGGTAAGTCCTGTTTTAAGGTACTACCTCCTTACCAGAGTAAGGAGTGAGAACGTGGTTTTTTGCTCTGTATTTTGGTTTGCTGTTTGACCTGATCCTGGGAAATTCTGTGCTAGCACGGACAGCAAAATGGTCAGGGATGCTCATCTCAGGAGCCACAAGAGGAAGAGACACATCAAACATTGCCTCAAAAGCCACTCTGACCCAAACGACAGACACAGAGGGTCCTGCTGCCCCTGGGGATCTGGAGGTTGGGAAACTCAAGTCGAACGTGGGTGTCAGGAGGTTGGGGCAGCCCTTTTTTCTATGGTATCTAGCAACAGGACAAGGGGTGATGGGATGAAGCTGGAACACAACAACTTCCATTTAAATATAAGAAAAAAATATTTCAGTGTTTCACTGAGGGATTCCTGGCCCAGGCTGCCCAGGGAGGGTGTGGAGGCTCCTTCCTTGGAGGTCTTCAAGATCCATCTGAACACATTCCTGTGTGACCTGATCTAGGTGAACCTGTTTCTGCAGGGGGGTTGGACTTCGTGATCTCTAAAGGTCCCTTCCAACCCTACCATTCTATGATTCTATGATTATCACTGATATTAACAGCTCAGTATTTCATCTTCACCTTCTTGTATTCCTGTATTTCCAGAGCTGAATAGGGGAAAATAAATCAAAACCAAATTTCAGTTTTGTGATGTAAAATGTAGTGCCAGTGCACCCAAACTGTTTGACAGTGTTTCTTTAAGAGAGCAAAAGACCTGCTAGCCTTCAAGTCTTATTAACTTGTTTCAAGTTGATCAAGAGCTCTTTTCATTAAATGGCAAAACTCATTTTTTAACCTTCCATGGAAATTTTTGCTGCCTTTTCCTGTCGCCTTTTAATGGTTTGTATATCACACCTCTCCTCTCTGACTGCCTCTTATCTGATTTATATCAACTTGCAGATTCACTCTACAGTTTGATACTGCAACAATCTGTCCAGACATATAATTTGATGGGCTAGAGCCACTCCGTTGACCTTCTCAAAGCTAATGGGAGTAAATTAAGTTCATGCAAAAGCTCGACATGATTCAGATCCAAAATACCCCCAAGTGTAATCAATGCCTCTGGGAGTGTTTGATCCTTCTATTTTAACATGGATAATCCCACGTTTTGTTTGTGGTTATGTTTTATCTGCTTTGAATTGTGCTGTTATTCAGTTATCATAAGTAAGTTACCTTTGTCTCCTAATCATCTTGAATTATAACCTTCTCTTTTACCTCCTGTCCCTAAGACCTTGGAAAAGGATTACAGGGGTGGATGGGGATGAAAGGAAAGATGATCGTGTGTCTGACCATGTGTAGTCACAAAAAAATTTCCCTAAAGTCCAGTTTGATTTCCATAATACTGAGACTGCATTGTTTTGAATATTTAATTATTTATTACAGTCATCAGAGCGTGGCAATGTGACTGACCTATTGCTTTTTAATTATTTGGGTTGCTTTTGATACTATTAACCATGACACTTTGCTGATCCAGCTCCATTCTTCTTCTCGTTTTGGCCCTGAGATCATTCACTGTCTGTGTCCATCTCTGTCAACAGAAAGTCAACTTCTTCTTCAAAGATCACTTTTGTCTGTGGGCATCTGTTGCAAAAGGTGACTTTGTCGTCACCTCCAACTTGCAGATGGGGATTTGGGTTAGATTTTTGTCTTTCTCCTGGCACAATGTGGATTTCTGGCACCAATAAAACACTAATATTCTAGATTTTATTACATCTTGTTTCCATCCATAAAGGAACACATAATAAGTTCAATACAGTAATGTCTGCAAGATAAGCTTTTATTAGTAGCCCCATGCTCATTACAAAAGCTTGTTATCTTTTCTTCATTTATTGACTGGGGAGAAGGACTTTCAAAAAGAGGAAGGTTCCCTAGTTACTCCTGGAAATGCCTGCGAGCTCACTGTCACCACTGCCTGGTGTCTGTCATTATTCAACGTGTGGATTACACTCTGCCTGATATTAGCCCTTACTATTAACATCTGTAAAATTCCATACTCTTTACCTAGGACTTTATCAACTAAGTAGAAAAAAAAAAAGACAAGTGTGGAAGAAACTGGGTTGTACTGGTAGGGTAGAACAAGCTGTTGAAAATCGTCGTATTTCTCTGGCTAGCTGAAAACTAAAGTCACTGAAAAATAAAGCCAGAACATGATGCTTCCCTCTGAGACTACGTGGCTGAGACTCAGCTCCTGAGGCATCACTTCTCTGGTTCATGCAGAATTACTACCTGACCACAGAACACGGACCACATTTCAATCAGCTGTTACTCTGTGTTCATTCAAAACTTGTCCTTTCAGTTTGCATGGCTTAGGAAAGAAGTTCAGAAGGAAAGACTTCAAATAAGAAAAGGAGAAGGCCTTATGGATCAACATAGGGAGCCCCAAAAAACATACAACTCCACAAAGCCTTTGAGGTGGGACTTACCTAACAAATAAAGTATCCTCAAGTGGCAGTAGATAAGATGAACCATACCCTAAAACTGCATATTTTTTCTGCCAGAAGCAGCAGACAATGAAAACTTGCTCAGAGGAAAATGCAGGCTTTGCAGACATCGAAGGTGGAGATAACACGAAGTGTTGATGCTGGCTCTTGATCTGTTTCCAAGAAGCAATATCTGGGGGAAAAAAAAAAGTTCTTGGGGGAAAGAAGCATTCACTGATTGCCTTTTCCTGTTCCTTGGGCACAAGTCCTTCTACCACTGAAGTAGTCAAATTCACCCTGGTACAGGGATGTTAACACTATGCAATGGATATACCTGCTCTGCACTGTCCTCCTCCATTGGGCTCTAAACTTGCTTGGCAGAGTGAATGTGAATTCAGCCTTTACCCGTGTTCTGCAAGTTGATTAATAGCTTTTAAAAGCATTTTTAAAGTAATGTCCAAAATGCTGGGGTTTAATCTAAGGGCACTTTCTGACTTACTCTCCTTTGAAGGGCACCTATTTAACTCTAAAAATACTCACTTTAAAGCTAAGCACCTGAACAACTATCCAGAACCACCTCATCTTCTCCTTTCTCCTGCAAACATTGCCTGAAGCTGGCTCAAACATGCAAAAACATTGACAGGATGCAAAAAAAAACCTTCTAGGCATAGAATACTGCTGAGATGTTTAATGCTTGTCTGGCGTCTAAATTCTGATTCATTGAAGAAAATTGGTGTCTCAAGCAGATTATTTGTGGATATAGAATATAGATTTTTAATTTTCCTTCTCCTAAGTGTTCTTCCATGTCCTGTTGGCACTCCACTTCAGAATCTTCTTTCTCCTCTTTGTTTTAAGTATGAATATTATTCTAAGTTGTGTTTTTTCAGGGGAAGGAAGGGAAAACTTTCAACTCAGCCCTATCGTCACTGCCAGCTCCACGTGTCTGCTGTTCTGCCGGAGAAAGCACGTTAAAATGAACCCTCAAACTAAACAACTGTGGAAGGAAAGCAAGACAGAAATGATGTCTGACATGGTTAGAGCAATGATGTCATTGTTTACCAGTGAGGTTATGGATGACTCATGATGAAGTGTGCGTTTCGAAACTTTTCCCATTTGTAGATGGTGATTGCTGATAAAACAGCCTTGGTGATTACTGCAACTTTTACTTGCAACACCATCTTCACACTACAGAATACCATTGTTGTGAAATATGAACTGAAAGTTGATGAACAGTCAAAAGTTAAAAGACAGGAATGTATTATATCCCAATTAGGCAAAAAGCACAAAATACCAAATTTTGCCTAATAAATGATGTACATTCCTAATCTAACAGGATCAAGACTTCATCTGATCCAAATCATAGAATCTCAAGGGCTGGAAGGGACCTCAAAAGCTCATCCAGTCCAACCCTGCTGCCGAGCAGGACCGACTAGAGTAGGTCACANCTTTCTCCTCTTTGTTTTAAGTATGAATATTATTCTAAGTTGTGTTTTTTCAGGGGAAGGAAGGGAAAACTTTCAACTCAGCCCTATCGTCACTGCCAGCTCCACGTGTCTGCTGTTCTGCCGGAGAAAGCACGTTAAAATGAACCCTCAAACTAAACAACTGTGGAAGGAAAGCAAGACAGAAATGATGTCTGACATGGTTAGAGCAATGATGTCATTGTTTACCAGTGAGGTTATGGATGACTCATGATGAAGTGTGCGTTTCGAAACTTTTCCCATTTGTAGATGGTGATTGCTGATAAAACAGCCTTGGTGATTACTGTAACTTTTACTTGCAACACCATCTTCACACTACAGAATACCATTGTTGTGAAATATGAACTGAAAGTTGATGAGCAGTCAAAAGTTAAAAGACAGGAATGTATTATATCCCAATTAGGCAAAAAGCACAAAATACCAAATTTTGCCTAATAAATGATGTACACTCCTAATCTAACAGGATCAAGACTTCATCAGATCCAAATCATAGAATCTCAAGGGCTGGAAGGGACCTCAAAAGCTCATCCAGTCCAACCCTGCTGCCGAGCAGGACCGACTAGAGTAGGTCACACAGGAACTCATTACCACAAAACAAGCTCCAACCTGTTTCGTTGGTTTTACCCTCAGCCCCTGCACAGAATCACACAGACCTCAGTACATGGGCATATGATGGTATCTGGTCTCACAAACTTATTTTGTCTTCTGTCCTCCTGTCTGAAGATGCATTGAATATACAAATATTTCAGAAAGACGTTGATTCCATTTTGTTTTGGAGGATGTGGGGGCTTTGTTTGTTTGTAGTCAAAGCATCTCCTTTAAAGCAGGGAAATGCCTGAGGAAATTATAACCTATGGAACATCATTTTGCTGACAACCCAGTATAGTCCAACATTTATCAGGTATCCATACACCAAAAATAAACTTTCAAACCCAAGGGCTGGAGGAGTAGGAAACAAGAGGGAGTAGTGTTAATGAAAACACAGAGGCAATAAAGCATCGAGGTGAAGAAAAGACAAGAAGCTGCTCTGTGCTGCGTGATCATTACCAGCTCTCAAACACTTTGCCCATTTGAGGCTCCCAAAAAAAAAAAATCATAGCACTTGACCCAGATAGTTCTTTCCACAAATCTGTAAGAGCTTACCTGGCACTTTTTCTTTTCTAAATCAGTTTTAAAGGGGAGGTGTGTATAAATCTTATTCCATCTGCTTCCTGAAGGTTAGGGCAGCACACAAATTCTCAGATCATTACTGACAAGTCCTTTCTGTTACCGAGATTTCCAAATGATGAAAAGATTTGACTGAATGCTAAAGCATGCTATAGTCTTGCCAGATTTGTTGCAAACACTTCCCTCCCGTTGGACCATTCTCTTCTCAAGCTGCTTTCTGCAGAAGTTCTTTTTCCATTGTGAACACGCACGTTCCCTCGGAAACAATTAAAGGTGGATCTGTTCACAAGAGCCAAATGTTAGCTATTAATATTAATACAGAGGAAGAAAGCAAAACAAACCTACTGAAGATGCTACTGATAGTTCCTTGCAGGTCTTTTGGTTTACAGGAATTCGTAGAAGATGCGAACTGTCACCCGTTTGAAATGCAAAGGTTTTATTAAACTCCAGGGGCAGGGGAAAAAAAAGAGCAGTTCCAATCAAGACCATGGGGATTTTTCCATTGGCTGTGCTGTGCCAGGACATCAAATGGGTATTTAACCTGGTCAAGAAACGAGTAGAGACGATTGCAGGATTCCCTCCCGTTTGAACGTTCTCATTAGATGAGGCCTCGGTGACCTCTGGGTTGATGGGTTCTTCCAATGTTTAATTGCTTCGACCTTCGGGGAGTTTCTTTTCATGTCCCACATCACCTTAGGAAGTTTTGGTTTTTTTTTTTAGTTTAATGTGACAAATTACTTCATAAAAAACAGCCTGGATATTTTCAGTAGTGCTGGACAAATTGTGTTACCCATAAAAGATGTCTTTTTCACAGATGCTGTAACCGTGCCAAATAGTCTCGTAATTGTTCCTTTTTAGCTCCTTTACTGTATGTCGGTGCATATTTAGAGTAATTGGTGTGCTTTTTGAGAGTGTATAAATGATGATGTAATTCTAAGAGTAATAAGATCGTGAAAATACACAATTCTGACCCCCTACTCGGGCAAACCAAACCTTCCCAAGGGCCACATTTCCTGAAAATGAAACTTCTTCTGAGGAGAGAGCGTGGTCGCTTCAGCATTGCCACAGCAATTCTGGCAGAACCACAGAAAGAGTCACGGTGCTGATGCCAGAAAAGGTCCTCGCTGCCTCAAAACCAGTCCTCTTCAACTGGCAGCTGCATCTTCCACATCTCTGAGAGCCTGTAGAGAGGTCTAGCTGCTCCTGAGCTCTGGAAGCGCCACCATCAGCCTTCCACACAAGTCAGGTATCAATTGCCCTTGGCACCCCAGGCCAAAGTGTGTCAGGAAAAGCTTGTGCACGGCTTTCCCAGTTTTCCCTTCTAAACAAAGAGCATGGAACTGCACTTGATGTGGCCAGGTACCACACAGAGGGCTTCCACCAGCCCTCCTCCAGGCTGATACACCTGCAAAGGAAGAAGGACGTGCTCACTCATGGTAAACCTGATCCAGCCAAACTTCTGCCCGCCTCAGACTAGCCTCTTCATTGACACAAAGTGAGCTTATGCCAGCTTGTACGTATGGAAATGAGACGGTTTACACATGCAGAGCCCCATTTGCAAATGTCACCTGTGAAAGACAGAGGCCACTCCAGAAAGTACAAAGCTCGGGATTGTTTAGGCAGAATGGAAAATGACACCCCGCCATTTACAATGGGATTTTTATTATCGATGTCACAGATATGATACTTGCTGCTGACATGCTTGAATTAGAAGAGACAAAGTAAACTGTTAGAAAGAAGAGGCCATTGAACTAAATACAAGTGTAACCCACATGCTTATATTGCAGCATTCGATTTCTTCTGAAGTCTCAGGTAGAGGGGGGAGACAGCAATGGGGGGGGAACCTGTGTTTCGGCTGAAATCTCTTGTGTTCACACAGGAGGGTAGGGCCTCTCCAAAAAGCAGACAAAGAGCCAGATGCAGGCAGTTATGAAAGCTTTCATTACAGGAGAGTTCTGCAATTCCCACTCCCTCCATCCCCGAGCAGATCTCTGCAAAGCTGCAAGCAGAGAAAAAGTCAGAAGGATAGGAGTTGGAAGCATCCCTGAGGGCTGAGCAGATGATGATACGTCAGGGCCAAAAGCTATGTTTGCTATGTCCTAAGCATACCACTGTTGATACAAGTTTTGGGTTGCCAGATTCATAAGAAACCTGGGAAACGGTCATCTCATGCCTCAGAGCTTGAAACTGGCCATAAGAACCCATAGGCTTGAACCCTCAGAGAGGTTTGGATGGGAGCTGGGCTGAGAAACCGAGCAATTCAGGTGGTACCCACATGCTCCTTCGCTTTTAGGACGCATTGGAAAGACAAAGTAACTGGTGTCGTGTGGTGAAAATGAGAGAACAGGGAAGTTTCTGAACGTGTTGGACAAAGAGGTGTCATGAGTCACTCTGAGCTTTGTAGCAACTGTACATAACAGCAGCAGTGTTGGAGGTGAGTAGGTTTCATCTCTACAGGTTCTTTTTTCTTTTAAGGAGACAGAAATATTTTAAAGGTAGTTGTGGTACTGACTGCAGAAGACTCTGTTTGTGTTGAGTGCTTCCATTCCCCAAGAACTTTGGCTCCTGAGGGCTTGCAGCTGAGTTATCCATACTAAAACTTCGGTGTCTCCGTCCCACTCAAAGAGCCTCTCTAAACCCTGTGCTGTCAGGAATAAGAAAGAACATCAAAATAGGCCACTGTGTGATTCAAATAGTCCCAAGTGGTCACTGAAACACCCACCTCTTGGCCACAAGACCACATTCTTCAACTCTGTTTGCAGCACTGTGACACCCATGAGGTCATTTTTTATCACAAGTCTCATGAATAGAGACTGGAATATTCTACAAGGTCTTGTTTTCTTATCCCACATTTCTCCTCCCTTTAAAAACAGCTCCCAGTTTGCCATTACAAGAGTGTTCACTGTTTGGGAGTTTCCTGTTCATAATGCCTTAGAAGGGAGCTGGTGGCCTCTCAATTTGCCAGCTTACATGGAAGCAACCTGATCTGCTCCTCCTGCCGCCCTGCCTGGTGTCATCTAGCGACAGAGGGTGATTCAGAAATGTCAGGAGTAACAGATGCCATTTTCCTCTAAAGCCAAAGTTTTATGTTAAGGAGGAGAAGTGAAAGTTACACTGCAGGTATTTATAGCAATTAGATGCTGCCTGTAGGAACACGAGCTCGTCGGGAGGAGAAGTGACTGAAAGGCATGCAGGCAGCTGCTTGATGAAGATGTATTCACTCCATGAACTCTGTAGTCTCTGCATTTTTAAACAACAACAAAAAAACCCAACTCCTTTTGGGTGGGACCTTTAGCACTCAATCCAGAAGGAGCACTATGCAGGACTCTGATCCAGGCATCTTCCAATGCTTTGTACTTGAAACTTGGAGCTACCATTTCATTGTTTTGAGCCTGGATTTGGGAGATTCATCACTTCTCTAAGAAAAAAAAAGGAACCAATCCATCCCTGATCAACTACTTTGGCTGGTTTGCCTCTTGCAGAGTTATGCAGTATACATCAAACACAGTATAAATGACTAGTCCATATATGTGAATTACTGGCCAGCCTATTAACAGTGCCTAGTCACGCTGAGTACAGACACGTGTCCAACCACTTCTTAAACTTCAGCAAAGAAGGGTGAGTCAGATCACAGGAGCACCCTGGCTCTAGTCATCTCAGTCAATAGTAAACCACAGAGTTTCTTAGAATCACTGATATTTCCACTACAGTGTTGTGAACAAAAATAATACTTGATATCAAAAAAATCTTGTGAATAAATAGACCTGTTCTTAATTGCTCAAATGTTGTGCTTTTATTACGATTGAGATTTTACTGACAGCATCTCATTGGAACACACTAGCCTGAAAGAAAAAAGAAAACAGAATCTGGAGGCCCAATCCTGAAATCCTTCTGGTTAAGGTTGCTTTTCAGAATGCCAACAGCACTTCTGCGTTTCCCTCTTTCAGCAACTCCCTGAAGTCCTGCTGGAACAAGAAGGAAGCCTTACCTAGAGAGCATGCCTCAGCTGGGATATGTTTTGCAAGTTTTACATGCTATTATGAGGACCTAAATTGAGCCCTCCTGCTGTAACGCAGAATAGGGAACTCCAGTCTAGGGGAGTAAAAAAAAACCCACCACATTTAGATTCACCCAGATTTATATCCTTTGATCAAAAGCTGCCCCTTGTGCTTATGAGAATCTCATGTAAATATCTGCAAAGTTACTCCTTTATCTGCTTTCATATTCCTTTGCAGAACAGCCTTTGCCATGTTATCTACAAGAACTGTGCTTTCTTGGGCTGCTGAAATCATGGCTCAAACTGCTGAATATTAGTGTCTCATTATCCTTGTTCTTGCTAGGGATGTATCTACCCCTCTTTTTTCAGAGGCTGGGGCCGTATTTTATCCCTTATTTATGCAATACCTATAAAAATGGGATCCTCCTGCATAGCTGGTCTCCCATCTGCCATCACAGTGGAAAGTATTTCTTTTTATTGCCACTAGATTTTACTTAGCCACATCTTTCAAAGGACGCTGCCAAGGTTGGTCCAGAGTTCAAACCTCCCAGAAGCAAGCTTTTTACAAAACATATGCCTGGATAGAAAACGTTGCCATTGATTTTTTTTAATTGCAAGTGAAAACAGTCGCATTTGATGAAATAACCATTCCCCTGAACTTTCTGCCCTAAACCTGAACACCTAAAAGCGAAAGTGACTCAAACACGGGCGAACCTGACTTCATTGATTTCTATTGTCCAGGGTGAGAAAACACAGCCAGTAAACAAAGCAGAAAGAGTGACAAGTAAATTGGATTTTTAAAAATTCTTTCACTTTTAATAATGTTAAGGTGGGATCTTGTAACACAGGGAAAGACGTTTGTTTGTTTGCAGCATAGGAGCTGTAAGGTGACAGTGTCCCTTTAAATACCTTCCCATTGTAATTTATTTGCTCCAGGAATTACAGCAGTGAAGTTCACGCTGGAAATGTGGCTCCTGAAGATGTTAAATTTGCCACAGGCTTAGTATCTTTCTTCAGAGACGGCTTTTACTTTCAGGTAATGCCAAAGCAAGTCTCTTCTCCCACCCATTTCTCCCTTTGTGGGAGATGAGACCCCCACAATGGATCCCCAAGGGATGCTTGGGCACGTCCTGACTCTCACATCAAGAAAGGAGAACGAAGATGTTGTGGAGTCTCTTTCCTTGGAGGTCTTCAAAACACGCCTGGACACGTTCCTGTGCGACCTGATCTAGGTGGGACCTGCTTCTGCACAGGGGGTTGGACTAGATGATCCTTAAAGGTCCCTTCCAATCCTACCATTCTGTGATTCCATGATTAAGATTCAAATGTCTCAGGTGGGGTTGGATGTGATGCCCCTGTTTAAGCACTGCAGTATTTTGCATCTAAAGGTGAAAGCCTAGAGGCTTTGGTGACACATCCCTCACCTGGGTCACAGCAGCTAGTGGGGAAATAGCCTTTCACCCTTCCCCTAAACCCTAATCCTGAGCAGCTGTAATTTGGTCCTTGTTTTACTCTGACCCAGCTTCTTTGGAAATCTGCCAGTTTTGCCAAAGAGGAGGATGCCAGGATCTGGAGTGTTTGTGGTGGGGCACGCCTACAATTTAAGCTGATCAAAACTGCCGCTGTGGGACGTGAATAGCTGTACCAAGGACCTCGTCTGAATCCTTGCACAAACTGTTTCTATCGTGCACGGCTTTTGTCACACTTTGCATATCATCACATTAAATCATGTTTCTGTGAAAAAGTGAAGCTTCTCAACTCCAGAATCCTTCCCTGTCTTGAATGTCTGAATAAAGCAACAGCAACAACAAAAAAACCAAAACCTGTAAACAGAGGAAAGGGACTGCCTTTTCTTCCATTCATCAGCACGTCTGGATAAAAATCACCTTTCCTGTTGAATGTTTGCCCTCCATATTTTCAAGTGTTAAAATTCAAGAAGGAAAAAAAAATAAAAATGATGCTGTGTAGCAGCTGGCCCATTTAAGGAGGTGATACATATTATTCAAATGATTACACGAATGGCTAAAGGTGATGCATTATTCCCTGTTTTCATTTGTGCGGCGTAGCTTCAGCACGGTGATGAACTATGTCAACCAGGAACCTTGGCTGCCTTCTATTGGAGAAAACCCCTCAAAGATCTTTGATGTGACAACGAAGCTGGGAAATATTACTGACTCACAGCCTTTAAGCAATCAAGAAGTGATCAAAGCAGTGAGTCAAGGATTCAAGGGAAAAATTACATGCTCAGGGAAATGAGGAAAGCTTATTACCGACTGATATTCAATAGAACAGGCAACTGAGAGCCTAATTTTGTGAAATATGCTTTTAATTGGTATTCACCAACTTATTGTATATTACTTATGTAAAAAGCAGCTTTTAATTCCAAAGGAAAGGGGAAAAAAAGAGTGGCTCAAAATGCCACTCATTGAAAGTGTGGGGTGGAAACACTTTGTCCCATTTCATTTCTGTCAGCTTCCTACGTAAAATGCAGAGCAGAAGGAAAGCTAGAAGTCTTCAGAGTTCACCTCCCTAAAATCAGCCTGGGAGCCGTCAAGCCTTGTACAGATTTGTCCTCTGCTGGAAGGTGACATCTGGGTATCACTCAGTAAAGCACTTAGAGCTACAGATTAGGCAGGGGCAAAACCAGGGTGCTGCTGGGCAGCTCTGTGAGGGGTTTGCTGTTGGCACGACCATGCTCCAGGCTACTGGGCAGCTCTGCAGGCAGCACCACACTCTCCTGGGATGTGAGGGCAAGATAGCTGAAGACATGCTGTTTTGAGGGGAGAAGAAAGTGCAGCTCTCTTCAGTCACTCTGTGCCTCCTGCCCCAGCCCATAACATTCAGGACTGGGTTTGGCTTGAGTTTTGGAATGAAGGCAAGCCTGCTTTCTGAGAAGCCTCAGATCCCTACAGTGTGGCCATTCATGTAAGATGGCATGTGAAATGCAAAAGTAAAGCTCTGTCCTCAAATAGAGAAGTGAACCTGTGGAAGCTCCAGTCAACTGTCCATATTCAATAGGATCTGGGCATGCAAACACTCTAGGGAGGCTAACACAACACCCACTAACCTGTAGTTATTTTGGTGTGCTCTCTTTTGTTCTAATCAAATCTAATCACCATATTTCCCAGTTTCCTCAGCAGGACTGGGACAGGCCGTCGGTGCTTACCACCACCCAGGAGCCCAAGTGTATAGGAGGTGCCAGAGTTGGTAAACCAGCCTGAAGACCAATGGCAAGGAGACACAATGGCAAGAGGTCAAAATGGCAAGTGGACACTCCTTCCTTGGAGGTCTTCAAGACCCCCCTGGACATGTTCCTGTGTGACCTGATCTAGGTGGACTTGCTTCTGCAGGGGGGTTGGACTGGATGATCTCTAAAGATCCCTTCCAAGCCTGCCATTCTGTGATTCTGTGATTATAGAGCTCCACACGACTGTGGCCACTGAGTGCTGATGAGACACGGTCACACTACAGAGAGAACATTTCCTTCACGGAAAAATTATAGATGGGATGGGGAAATTCTTTTCACCCCATAAACATCGACATGTTTTTGCCTTTGTTGAAAATGAGAGTTTATTTGCCTGGCAAACCATTCCCTCAGAGTAGCCACACAACAGTTTTCCTGCACCTCGAGGAGAAGACTAACAACTAACCAGATTTCTGGATGTCCATTGGTTGCTTGTCAGACACCACTCCGTATAAAATACCTTCAACTTGTCAATTGATCAGGTAAAAACTGAAGCTACTTGTCTTTAAGTTACACTCCATTCCCACCAGACTCTACTTTTTAAGAAATCTCAAGCGCTGCAAAACGAGAGTTGTACATTTGTAGTGAGCGCTGCGAGGATGATCCATGCTGACAGGCATTCACTCGCTATCTGCCACAGGTAGCCCAGCATTAAGGTAAGGTATAAAGCTTCAGGGCACTGAAAGGATTTGATCTAATCTCATATTATGAGAAGCATCCAACATGGTACATTTTTCTTTTCCAACACAGACACTTATGTACAGCCTAAGGGCCCAATCCTGCTCCTCTTGAAACCGGTTGGAGTGTTTTGCTTTTGCTTCAGCAGCAGAGGGACAGGGAGCAACTTTTGTAAGGGCATTAATGATGGCTGGTCCTTCAGTCTTTCCACTCAAATCACTTTTTAATGGGAGAAGGCAGACACAACAGTGCTGGAAGTGCTACCTGCATAATTAGAGCGACTTGCCTTCCAGCTCTTTTCTGTCAGTTAACTTCGCTTCTCTTGCTCTCCTTTGCCGAAAATCTGGAAGTGGGTGCATTGACTGGAGATATGGAATAAGGAAAGGAGAATGTCTTTCAGCAGAGACAGATGAACATCCAAAGATTTGGGATTTTTTAGTGAGTCATAAAAAAACCCACATTAACTCCACTAGGACATTAACGCACCATGCAAACGCTCTCAGTAACCAAATACTTCTTGGAAGCAGGTGATGAACTGGTTTTTTTTAACAAAGCCTGAATGCAGAAGCCAAGGATTAAGACTTAAGAATACCTTTGACTTTCTTTCCCATCTTGTTAACCAGTAAAACGCATTTATTGTGTCCTATGGTTGCCATGTCTTGTAGTGCGTCAGACTTTAAGCTGAGAAGATACATCACAGATAACTGTGCATATCTGTGGAAACTGAGAAACATGAAGACTTAGCTGGATGCAAGTTTTCTCTGTCTAATCTTTTCTAACATAAACATTGGAACACTTGGGTGCCAAACCATGTGACTGAACCTGCAACGTTCATATTGGTAATCTCATCTCTTATAAAGTGAATCCTCAGAAAGTGGCTCCTAGCTGCTTGCAAGAAGCACTCATTTCTTTTTGCATCAGCTAGAACTGCAGGTTGGGGTGAAAAATACAGAATCAGAAAGAAAATATAGAGCAATATTAAGGACTGCATCAAATGCTCTTAACAGCTTTAAACGCAGGGACTGAAATTAGATGTGTAAGCTTGAAGAAAACAAGCTAAAAAGGTCTGGTTTCGTATCACATTATCCATTCCTGGCTGGCTGTAAGCAACAGAGCCTGATCCTGCTAGGTTTTATTCATCTGGGTAATCCCTTTGACCCTAGTTATAAATACATTATTCTAGCTCAGGATAATCTCCAAGTATCAATCTCAACCGATGCCCGCGCTCTTGAACACAAACACACGTTTTTCTAGTTCTCAAATCTCAGAGCTGTAATAGTAAGGAGGCTGCCTTTACATAATGTTTTGCCTTTAAAATAAATAACATTATCCAAGAAAGTCCCACCAGATCTGACTTTTAGAAAAGAAAAAAAATGCAGGTGGCTCAACGTGGAGAGAAACTTTGGATTTGTTGTAGTTCTCTTTCCTTGCACTTTTTTTTTGTTCCCCCTCCCCTTCCTTCTCCAAAGGCAGACATTCATACACATATAATTCCCTCTTCTTGTCACTGGGCTTCTGGGTCACTGAGCATTCCTTTGCTGTAGTGTTTTTCAGATGAAACTCCAAGAGAAACACTGTCCTCAATGATGGGTCGGATACAGAAGAGGAGGATGGGCAAATATTCGAAGATTGGCCTGGATTCTTGCCAGGAGCAGAAGAAAAGAGCCTTTGTGTCTGGACATCTGAAGGCCAGGCATAAACATGTTAGCCGATACTTAACACCCAAAGCCAGAGCCAAAACCGTTAGACACCCTGAATAATCCTCACTAGGCCTCCTTTGGGTTTCAACTGCCCGTTACAATGGGGCAGCCTCCTCCAATTACCAAATGTGTTTCTTCTAAAAACATCCTTACAGGAACTCCCAAAATAGCAGCGATTAAAAGCAAACAGCCTGTAATTCATTGACATATGCAAACCTTTTAATGTTTTGCTGGAGACAAGTTGCAACTTTTTGTACCTACAAGACTATTTATGCATTTTTAATAATTACCCTTGTATATTATGTGATGAAATTCCTTTAGGCATTTAGTTAAGAGAGGCAACAGAATTCACATTCAAAAGAAACTGTTAGTTTTGCTGCAAGAAGCGCAGCTAATTTATGTAGTGAATTTTTTATATGTTCTCCCCCTGATTTCTCTTCCCCTGCTGTCCCCTTCCCCCCTTTCTTCTTCACTACATTAAGAAATTCTGATGTGCCTGCAGCAACATCCACTGGTGGGGAGTGTCTGCAGTGATGCCAGCCCCAGCTTCCAGGCAGTGGAAGCCAGTAATGTGTGCTGCTTCAGCAGTACGAGCTCCCTTATAAGCCCCGTTGGGAATCACCTTACCCTAGGGTCTTCTCTAATCACACAGCTTCTGCCAGCTGGCAGGTTCCCTTGTCTCCTGATAGCAATCCCAATCCCATCCCTTCAGCACAGGAAACAGCACGAGGAAACCTTTCCTGCACTTCGACTGTAAAGGTGCTCTCACAACCAACACAGTTCTGCGAGCTCTGATGTGTATTCAAGCCCAAGTTCCTGGGTTGCTTGGCTTTCAGCTAATGCCTTGGCTCTAGTTTAGGATGAGCTGATCAAAGTACCAAGTGAGGAGACTCAGATGTGAGTGGACACGTTCCTATGCGACCTGATCCAGGTGGGACCTGCTTCTGCAGAGGAGTTGGACTAGATGATCTCTCAAGGTCCCTTCCAACCCCTACCATTCTATGATTCTATGATCCTATGTGGCTTGGGCACGTGCCATTCAGGAAGGCAAAGCCCAAACTAACAGCACAACCGGTCAAAGCAACGTAGGTTGTGGCAACAGGCAGTTCTTGACCTTCATCATGGATAAAATGTAGACTTCACTTCTTGCTCATCAGACACCACAGGACCTGATCCCCAGCTTTGCAGCATTGATTTCACCCGTTTATACCTGCCAGAAACCTATTTCTCCCTCCATTTTTATAACAACAACCAAAGCAAGTCAAATACTTTGGTGTTACAGCTGTTTGACAGTATATTTGAGGAGGGATTTTCAAGCCAGTCATTGCAGATATCACTCTTTAAGGAAAATTCAAAGAAAACCTATCCCGTGCAGGTCACAGTTCTTGCACAGAAGCATTTCCCCTTGGCTTCAGAAGGCAGTTTATTGAACCAAGGACTTCATCTTCCTATTTTAGATTAGCAGTAGATAATTAGGAACTGCCCATAATTAAATATTGATGTTAAAAACTAAATAAATACTGGCACTTCCCTGTTTAGACAGTGAGGAGAAGGCTTGGCATTGAAAAACACAGGACACATGAGAATGTGAATAGTAAAAAGGTAATGACAAAGAAGGATAAACTCTTCTTTGTGTGCTTGCTGGATTCATTTATTTCTCTGTAACTGAGAACCTATACAAACAAATGGGATAAGAAAAGCCAACATATACCTTGATATCAGCTGTAATCTGCCAGTTCTTAAACCAAACCTAATGGAACACAAAGCAAAGGGGCAAGATTTAGACAACAGGCAACCCTAGTCAGCTCTTGTCTCAACAAAACTGCTCCTCAGCAGCTACAGCTGCAGTGGGACAAGTCTGGTACTAACAAAACCACTTGTGGGCATCTGAAAGAATTTCACCTGAGCTCCTTGCTCAGGCCCAGAGTTTACTTGACGCAGTGATTCATCGTGGATGTATCCATAAGAAGATGCTATACCACTGCCATTAACAAGCCCCGTAGTACTGAAACTCCCAGGCATCTCACTGCTTGTGGGGTGCATCTTTAGTTGCAGAGCATGCCTGTTGCCAGTCAGGGGCATGCATGAGGTAATTTCAGTGTCTGGAGAAGAACACAGCCGAGTAAGAAGCATTAGATCCTGTCTCCAGTGCACGTGGCAGGACGGACTCTGCAGGGTTGTCACTCACTCTGCTGATGGGCTCCTTCAGCCTGTGCCACAGAAGATGCCTCTGTACTCATAGAATCATAGAATTGTTACAGTTGGAAAAGACCTTTAAGATCATCAAGTCCAACTTATAAACTTTCACTGCCAGGCCCATCACTAAACTAAACCATATCCCTCATTACCTCATCTGTGTGTCTGTTGAACATCTCCAGGGATGGTGACTTCACCTCCCCACTGGGCAGCCCCTTCCAATGCTTCATAACCCTCTGGGTGAAAAAGTTCTTCCTAATGTCCATTTTAAATCTCTCCTGGTGCAACATGTGTGTGCCCTCAGGCTGCTTGCAGCCCTAGCAGCAGTAAGGCTGACAGGCATCTGCAAATCCTAAGCAAGTATAGAAAATCACCACATTCCACCTTAAAAAGTTTTCTTGGTGGGAGAAGAGAATCAACCACAGAGTAACCATCTTCCTGTGGCCTTATGTCCTTTGTGACAGTCCTCTCCTGGAGTTAGGCACCTCCTCTCAGATTTACTCCATCCAAAAAAAAGTGACAAAGAATTTCCCAGATGGGTTTGTGGATGCTCTAGTTTGTTCTCACAGGAAGGCTGTGGGAGGTCCTGGCTCCATCCTACTGGAGCACATAAACTTACTAGATTGAAAAAAAAGTCATTTCTCCCAGATCTTACTTCAGTCTCTCAGAAAAACTCGTTCCCTGAGTGGGGGAATTGAAATGCAGGACTGTCTCAGTGCAACACGGTGACTCTCTGCTGCTAGCAGAGCTGTTTTCAGGTGAAAAAAAGACTTCAGGGTAAAGGAAAGTTTACCAAAATAATAGTAGCAATTCATGTAATGGTAACAATTCAGAGCAAAAAAATGCAAGATCATGCCTGTTTCTGCCTCTGAAACTTCAGGGAACAGTCACCAATAAGAGAAATTGTGGAGCAGAATCACTTAACTGACCCTGCTTTCATTCATTTATGGGCCAAAATTACTGTCTCGAACCATTCTGAAGCACCCAGATACTCAGAGTACTTTGCTGTACTGTCATCCCAAGCTGGGTGGATTTTGTGCTAGCAGGGAGAAGTCAGGGCTGCCTCACACAGTCGTGATGGCTTTATCCCAGTGAGCTTGATGAGTTGACTTTGGTTAACAGATCAGACTTGCTTGTGGCACCATCCCACCCACCCATTCCTCCAGAAGCCCTCAGAACTCAGTCACAAGGCAACTTAATGGCACAGAGGACGTTTATTTGGGATGGCAACTTCCCCACACGACTCAAGAGCTATAAGGAGGTAATTATTCATGGGTCTCTCTGTGTGACAAAACTGTTTAGAAGAGATTGCAACATGATAAACACAACTGAGAGAGGAGCATCCCTCTTTTATTTCCCCAGCAAATGCTGTAAGCCTCCGTATTTCTCATTAACCTTATCACTTCTGTCCTCGCCCCCTAAAAGCACAAAGATGAGGACTGGCAGCATCATTCCTGCCTAACACCTCGCTAGAGCTTATATCTTTTCTTTTGATCCTCTCTCTTGAGCCAGATTTAAGCCTCTGGTATGCTTCATACAAACACCTCTGTGAGAAAAAAGCGGGACTGTTGAGGAGACAGGCAGGAGAGTTATCAAATAAACTTTCCATTTTATTTACAGTTCAGGAGGCTTGCAGAATGACACATACTTATGGTTTGGGATCACTAGCAATTATTGTAAAGGTGAAAGCAGATACTGCAAATTTAACAAGCCTTTTGTATGAACTAATTGCATTAGAATACATTAGTAAGGGTGCACATTGTAGGTTTTATGTTTCATTGGAAAGGTCATCCTAGATTCTGGTTGAATAGTGAAAGAGAGGAAACCATATTAGCAGTGTATCCAGCAAGTGTCTCTAGGATGAATTTCCTTCAGGTCATTTGCATTATTTGATTGTAGCTGAATAGTTCTGCCTATGCTAAGCAAGTAGGGGAAGACCTACGGTGACAATAAGGGAAGTTCAAAGTCTTTGAGCCTTATTAGAAGGCTCATTTTCTGCACTCATTTTCATACACTCGTTTCCCAGAACTAGGCTAGCAGCTGTATAATCAGGACAGCAAGTTGACATGCCTCCTGTAAAATATGAACCTCTCAGGGAAAGCTGCTCTTAGGTTTCAGGAGGCAAGAGGGTTCCTGCTTCTCCAGAGGTGCAAAACCCCATCAGGGCCACAACACAAAGTTCCTTTTGCTGGTCTCTCCATAAATGATTTGTGTCTGCTGCCTGAGCCACAGCACACAGGAGGATGGACATTAGCAGAGGGTCACCTCCAGACCCTGCTTCAGCCACCTCAGGTGTCTCCAAAAGCTGTGCTGGAGACAGTAACCGTACCATCTTGTCAGCCTACAGAGCTTCAGTGCTTTTGCAAGCCCAGGGGTGGTGGCAGCACCGAAGAGGCTGCAGAGGGCACATAGGGAAGGGAATGGGAGCAGGGCAGCCAGCAGGATCCTGAAGGAGATGAAAGACTGAGAGAGCTGGGGCCATCGAGGTACGAAGTCTTGGTTCAAAGAGAAAACTCCCCAGCCAGGCAGGACCTATCTACTAATCCTATCCGCCAGTTCTGCCTCAGCCCGTGGCTGTGGCAAGGGACCCTGACACTGTCAGCTAGACAAGGGTAGAGACTGTGTTGATCCAGACACTTGGGAGGTTTGTTGATCTGAGAGTATAAAACCTTCTGATTATCCACTGAATAACCTCTGGAATCTCCAGAAAAGTAGCTGGTGGCCACTACTTCTACTGACCCATGGACTTTTTACTGAACCAGCCCTCCAGAAAAACTCACCACATAAAAAGCAGGAGTTGGTGTTACATTAGGCTGAGCAGTGCCATCAAGGCTAGATGAGAAGCTAAATGGATGTACCCAATCATTTTCCCCAGACCCTTCTCTATTGTGTAACTGTCAGAGACAGCAGAGCACCCTCTGGGAAGGGGTTGTGGCATTTACCCTGTTGCCAGCCAACTTTGCTCTGAAAGGAGGTGGCTTCTACTCACCTGTCATCCCTAAAAGATATAAAGGAGAGGAGCATATGGTTTTGAGAAAATAAAAGGTCCAAGTATAATGCTTGGACCAAGTACAAGCCTCACAATGCTTGGTAACTTACTGTCTGATCTGGACACAAAGCTAGAAAACAAAAAGTTGCACTTAAACTTGAAGAAAAACTTCTTTCCTGTGTGGGTGAGGGAGCCCTGGCCCAGGCTTTTCAGGAAGGGTGTCGAGGCTCCTTCTCTGGAGGCTTCCAAACCCACCTGGACACGTTCCTGTGTGACCTGATCTAGGTGGACCTGCTTGAGCAGGGAGAGATTGGGTTGGATGCTCTTTAGAGGTTCCTTCCAATCCCTACCATTCTGTGATTCTGTGATCTCCAGCAAGACACATGCCTTCCATTTGCCCTGCTCAGGCTGGCTGCAAGACAAGCAGAAAGTGACTCCAGTGCAGAGATGCTGAAGTCCAGTTTAGCTTCTCAAAGCCACAGCAGCCACTCACCCTTTTGATTCTGACAATCTGCATTAAGGCTCATCTCAGCCAGCTCCTAGTCGCTAGATCTTCTCCTCTCACAAACTGGCTGTGAGGCTGCCAACAGCTTCCCAAGCTCACAAACACGAGGAATGTAAAAACCACAGTGCAACTGCTGCAAGGATGAGCTCTTCCCACAGCTCCATAGCACAGCTCCACAGCTCCTACACACAGTTGCATTCCTACAACCACAGCTGAGGGAGGGAATCAATCCCCACCGTAACACACATCACCTCTGGCAAGGTTTAAACTTCAGTTCACCAAAGACCTTGTGCATTCAATCGTGGGGACTCATCCTGTGCCGCAGCACTCTGCTCAATACCACAGCAGGTAGGGGAGCTCTCAGTGCATGGAGGATAACTAAGCCCTGTTAGAAAGCAGAGCCACTCCAGCCTTCTTGTGCCGAGATAGCAAAATCTTAACATGGGATTAATAACTATCATCCATCTTTCATTAAAACTGTGTATCAGCCAAAAGAACAGTTTTTACATACTCTCCATTACAAACATCATACTTCAGACCTCAGTGTCCCATCATTTGCATATTGAATTCCAGGGAGGATATTTGATGGAGTGTGTGCCACCACTCCTATGCATATGTACTCTATCCAAAGGACATGGCAATCTAGCACTACATCAGACAAGTCCTAACAATAGCCATATTTTAAAGCCCATTTTAAATATTTAAAAACACAATCTGAAATAAAAATGAAGTTTAAAACATCTGTATTAATAATATTATCATCAGCCATTATTAAAGTCAAAGACTTGAAGTTTCATCACAGTTACAGTCCCATTAATAGCTTTATCCTGACAAATGCACTATTTTCTTCAGTTAACATTTTGGTCCACTTTGCCATTTCTTTTCATAGGGAGCCAGAAGCTGAAAGTGTTGGGGAGGATGTGTTTGAAAACCTAAACATCCTACCACATGCCACTGATACCAGTGCCCTGAAGCAATCCCTGATCCCTTCTTGACACCACTGAATTTGTCCCAGACAAACCCTATTATTTACCCACTGGACTCTGATCCATTTTCTTCTCCCCTACAAATAAACATCTTTTCATTGTCCTTCAAACTCAAGTTTTTTGACCAAATAATAATCATGAAATTAAGATACATCCAGAATCATAGATTGGTAGAGTTGGAAGGGACCTTTAGAGACCATCCAGTCCAAGCCTCCTGCAGAAGCAGGTCAACCTAGATCAGGTCACACAGGAACGTGTCCAGGCAGGTCTTGACCTCCAAGGAAGGAGCCTCCACACCCTCCCTGGGCAGCCTGGGCCAGGGCTCCCTCACCATCACAGTAAAATNTGATCATCTTGGTGTCCCTGTGCTGGCCTCTCTCCAGCAGTTCCCTGTCCCTCTTGAGCTGAGGAGCCCAGAACTGGACACAGGACTCCAGATGAGGCCTCAGCAGGGAACTAGAAAAGTATTTTGTCTTCCAATGTGACTGCAACTCACCACCTCCATGACTTCTTTCTTTGTTTACCGGGTCCCACTTTTAATGTGGTGTTTCCAGTTTGAATGTGGTGTTTTCCTCCAGTTTAGTGTGAAAGGGGAGGGGAATAGAGCTCCTGACTGCTGTGCATATGATGTGGATGAGGAAGGGAGGATTTATACTGGAGGTATGCAGGTTTAATATTAATTATACCAACGTCTTTACAAAGCAACAAAGTAAATACAAGATTTTCAACAATGTGTTTTGAAATATCATGAAAATGCATTAAAACACATCAAATCAATAACAAGAACCTCAAACTACTTTCAGAGAGCACTAAATAGCTACATATGCCAATGATAACCATTGGAAAGGACTTTGTATAAAACAATTTCTCCTTTCAGTATCCTCTCATGACCTGATGGAAAGATTTTTCTGCTCTGGAAGAAAATTATATGTTTGTAATATCAGTCTAAGACTATTAGTTACATTGATTCATGTTAGACTATAAATTGGTGAAGTTTTCAAAGCCTCAGCGTTGCACAGCTGCTGAAAAGCTCTCACTGGAGCATTTGCCTGGGCAAGGTGCAGAGCAGGGTCCCCCAAGTGGTGCATATTTTGCCAGATTATACCTAATCAAGTCATGTAGTGATTACTAGATGTTAACAGGGAGTGTTTATATTGCTTTCAATTTCATTGGTTGAAATATTTTGACCAATACATTAAAATCTGAAGCGTGTTTCTTTGAAATACTCTACAATTCTATTCCTCATACTAGTTTCATATCTATAGGAATGCAAGTTTCAACACAATTTACAGAAATACAGAATCTCAAGGGCTGGAAGGGACCTGGAAAGCTCATCCAGTGCAACCCCCCTGCCAGAGCAGCACCACCTAGAGCAGGGCACACAGGAACTCATCCAGCTGGGTTTGAATGTCTCCAGAGAAGGAGACTCCACAGCCCATCTGGGCAGCCCCTGCCAGTGCTCCCTCACCTCAACGGGGAAGAAGCTTTTCCTTGTGTTTNCACAAGATTCCAGATGTGGCAGAGTAGAGGGGGAGCAGAACCTCTCTCCATCTACTGCCCATAGCCCTTCTCATCCACCCCAGGATGCCATTGGCCTTCTTGGCCACAAGGACACGTTGCTAGCTCATGCTCATCCTGCTGCCCACCAGCACCCCCTGCTCCCTTTCCCCTACACTACTCTCTTAACAGTTCATTCCCCAAACTGTCCTGGTACATGGGGTGATTCTTTCCCAAATGCAAGACTCTACACTTGCCCTTGTTGAATTTCATTAGATTTCTCCCTGCCCAACTCTCCATCCTGTCAAAAACAAGATCAGAACCTGCTTTTAACTGGTAGTCTTTAGAAAAAGAATCTTGGTTGAATCTTCCCATTGATGGAGCAGATCATGGAATCATAGAATGACAGAATCTGTTTCAGTCACGAGGGACATTTAAAAGTCATCTGGACCATATGGCTTCACAGAATCACAGAATCTCAAGGATTGGAAGGGACCTCAAAGGATCATCCAGTGCAACCTCCCTGCCAGAGCACGGCCACCTTGGAGTAGGTCACACAGGAACTCGTCCGTCTAGATCTTAAAACTCCTCAGTTGCTGAGTCCAGTTTATTTGAATAAATACAATATTTTTGGTTAACAGAGACAACTGCTTCCACAGGACATTTCCAAAGGCAACACATAATCATTGTCCTTCTCATATAAAGGAATAACACTGGTGAGGGGGACATTTTCAGAATCTCCATGGCTTTCCCATAATTTCCTGCAGCACCAGCACAGTAAAGTTGCTTCTTGGGAAGATCTCATAGCCCTCATGTCCCAAGGCATGCATGAACCCCAGGGTTTGTACAAGCTTTGCAGGTGCTCCGCAAAGGTGAATCGCTTTAACCTCAAAACTAACTGAGAAGGAAAACACACGTGTACCTGCTGCTTTGAAGCATTTAGAGACCTGGTTTATAGGTAACAAAAAAACAAATCCTTGAAATAAACAGAAAAAAAATCCTTAAAATCTAGAAAATTAACAAACTAGAGACGCTGTTTAAGGTAATGGATCATGTAAGGTGATTGCTAAAGCCTTTCAGGTGATAAAATAGGATTACACACCATTTCTTCTCTATTTTTTGTTCCTCCATTGGACACTACAGTAGCAACCTAAACGATAGTCCTAAATTTAGCCAAACACCACAATTATCAGACGTGTTCAGTTGCAAGAGCTTTTGTCATTTTGGTGATTGTCTTGATGGTGTATGGTTTGATCATAAAGAGAGCAAATGACAGACTGGTGTAAGAAATGAATGTTCTTCTTGCTGACATACCAGGGGAAGGGCCCCCTGCTGTAATATGGAAAATCTTTTATGCAAAAGACCATAGCAACTTACAGAGCACAATCACCACGCAGACTGTTGTTTGGGTGTTTTCTTCCCAGTTAATGAAGGGAGGAAAGGGGAAAAAAAAAGAGAGAGAGATGGCCTTAAAAACAAGTTTAAAAGTTCAAAATTGATTTTAGCATTAAGAGTTTATTTATAGGGTTAAGGATATAGAGATCAAAATGCAATAAAGCTCCATCTAAGCATGAACGTGCCTTCCTTAAATAGTGGGGTTTTTTTCTGGTGATCCTGAGGCTATTGCAGGGAAGAGTTTTTCACACACACAGCTGAATCAAGGTGAAAGGCAGAGAGGGATGCTCTCTGCAAGAGATGGAAGAAGGCAGGGCCATCCCGTGGTGTGTGGACTAGAAAAACAGAGAGGAGGCTGTAGGTGCATTTTCAGTGTGTGTTTAGTATTTATGCTGCTATTTCGGAGCACAATTCAAACATTAAACTGTATATAGAAAAATCAACATTCCTGCAGGATTTAAGTAAAACTGCTTTTGAAATAAATGAAGTCTCCTTTTTTTTTTTCTTTTTTTTCCCACAAGAGTGACCTTAACCCCTTCTGGCAATAAACAAAGGTCTTGGGGACCTTTGAGGGAAGGCAAATGTAGTGTTTGCCATTTTAAGGTCCTGGTGTAAAGTGGCCTTAGTGCATCACTCAGGTTATCTGCAGAGCTTGCAAATGAAAATAGGAATGGCAAAAAAGGCTTGTTATTCACCAAAAGGTACACGAAACCTGGCCTTTGGCTCACGTACATTGCTCAGCTGTATATGAATCAAAGGTGGCAACTTTGAAGTAAGAAGACGACCTGCCCATTACCTCTTACACAAAGGCTGGCAGTGAGCACTGAGGCAATGCCTGAGCCTAGAAGCACAGAGCTCTGGAGAAGGAGGCATGGGCTGAATGTCACTGCACTCAGGCTCTGCTCTTTCCTTGCCCAGGCACAGAGGCTGCCAGTGAGGCAGGCAGGCAGGCATCACAGGTGGGATGCAGCAGCTCTGTCTAGCCAAGAGATGTGCAGTCACAGAGCCACACTGCCCCACGCTTCCCACAGTCACAACTCCCTCCCAGGAGCTCCTTGGATATTCATACTGGATGTGGCATGTCTCCAGTTACCCAAGAGGGAGGAATTTGGAGGTTGGAAATAAGAAGGATCTCCAGCAGGACCTTTAATCGTTGCCCAAGTTCTGTCAGAAGCACTCAAGGGAAGAGTGAGAATGGCTGAGAGATGGGGAAGGGACTGCCTCTTTCTTCCTCCCATCACTCTCCATGGGTCAAAACTGTTGATGAAAAAGAAGGTGGGATTGTTTTTCTGGGATTTCTCAAGTGAGTGACTCTTCAGCTAAAGTGAAAATGGCCAAAATCTTCAAGGTAAACATATCACTGCAAAGCCTTACAGGCATGGCAGTGCCTCACATGCCCACACTCTCCTGAAGACTGCCTTCACAGACCATGAGGCTCTCAGGGAGCCTCACAGGATCCTGTCCAGGTCATGGTGCAGCCGAAAACACTCCCAGGCTGCCCAGGGAGGTGGTGGAGTCCCCATCCATGGAGATATTGACAAGCCATGTAGATGAGATGCTGAAGGACATGGGTTGTACATTGTCAGTGTGAGGTTAGTGGTTGGACTCGATGACCTTAAAGGCCTTTTCCAACCAAAATGATTCTACAATTGTATAGTTCAGTGCAACACAGTGTGTAGAGGGAACTGGAGGCTTTACATCTCCAAACTACACTTCCCATCAGGCATTGGCACAGCATCTCCAGATCAAATATGACATCATTTTCAGCTGAAATTTCTTCAGTTTGAAGAAAAAGCAAAACAGCTTTTTCTTTTTACAAGCATCTATTTAGGACAATTTGTTTTCAGGAGAAGCTTCCGTATTTTGCTTCCAAAACTCATATATTTTGCTTCCAAAGCTCTATTTAGTTGAATCCACATTTCTACTGAAAAACAGTCTCAGTGGACAATGTGTTTGAGTTACCCACAGGAAACTGAATAAATCCCGACAGCAAGCCATGCCATGAAGAAATATGCAGTTCCTTAGGAGAAAAATCAGTGCTTCAATAACTGATGGCTAAAATTCAGCAGAACTGATCCCAGGGAGTGCAGATCAGCTCTCGGTTTCAGTGCACCTACATCAATTTACCCCAGGTGAAGTTCTGGCCCGCTGAGCTTAGGGAAACAAAATGTCACCTTTAGTTTCTAAGCACTCCTTCTCAAACCCTGTTCCTCTTGTAATAACGTGCAGCGAGTGTTTTAGCTCAACGTGCCTCTCATGGTTTCTGTTTGGAGGGATGATTTTTCTTTTTAACTTCTCTGTCAGGCACACTTAGTGAAGCGCACATGCTTCAGACAGATGCAACCTGCAGGAAGAAAAAAAAGAGGGTTGAAAGACAGTGATTTATTTATGAAACTCCTGCTTGAGAGGGTGAGGTAAAGCCACACGTGATTTTTAAAGCTGCTCACTACTGGAAGGTGTATGTGTGATGTATGTAGAACATGGGGAGGGAAAGCATGGAGGGTATTTGAGCAGGGTGCCTGCACAGGGCAGAATGGCAGAGGGAGAAAAGGAGCAGAACGTGAGGGAAAACCTATAGGTTCCTCTGCTTTTGCTTCCACAGGGCCAGAAGCATTTATTATACAGACTTTATACATACATCATAAATTGTTTTATACTATGTAATCAACACAACCATCAAACCTGAAGCTCCATGGTGGGAGCAGAGCATAAATTCGCTAAAAGAACAGTCCCTGCACTAAAGTGTTTTGCCTCTAATTGAATTCCTGTCCACATCAAAATCCTTTGCTCCAAGCAACTTCAGTTCTGAGCTCCCCAGCTCAAGAGGGACAGGGAACTGCTGGAGAGAGGCCAACACAGGGCCACCAAAGATGATCAGGGGACTGGAACATCTTTCATATGAGGAAAGGCTGCAGGAGCTGGGGCTGTTTAGTCTAGAAAAGAGGAGACTGAAGGGAGATCTTATTATCAGTAAAAGAAGTTAGTTAGAAAAGGAGTCTTCACTTGCAGTGTAAAAGTTATTGCTTGCAGGCTTGCAGGTGAGGAAATTAAAAGTTTCAGACTAGTTAAACCATCCTTGTTGTGTCCTATCTTTCTTCCTGCAGGGTGGGAAAGTTAGATGGAGAGCAAGGTGAGCTGACAAGTGCTGTGAGTTGCTACATGGATATATTCAGGAAATGATAACATTAGTCAAGATGAGAAGAGATGAGAAGAGTGGCAGTACCTACAGAATATGTCTGAAAAGGAAAATGCGGCCAGGCATTGGAGAGATCCCCAAGGTAGTAGGGCAGAGGTTGGAAAGGAGATGAGGGAAGAGATATGGAGAGATACCAGATGTAAAAGATAACAACCCAGTAAATTTTTTGCCAGGGATAAAGTCTTCTGAGTCATCATTTTGAATAAAAACGTCCAACCCTCCATGAGTAAAACCATTAGAAGGACAAGAATTAGGAGAGAAAGCTCTCTCCTGCAAACAGCTTGCTGAAGACATGACATTCCCCAAGAAAAAATGTACACAAGCATAAGCAGCTTACAAGAGTGAGCTATCTCACCCAGCTCACCCCCCACCAACACCGTTAAATCCGTGAGAATCAGAACAAGGAAGTTGTCAGGGAGAGGCTGCGATTAGCCAGGGTCTCTGCTTGAAAAAAAAAAAAAGAGAAGAGTTTATGAATTGTCATAAAAATTATAAGCTCGACCTCACTGCTGCTGCAGTGTCTCTGCTCCCACCTACAGTACAGTTCATCTCCCTCCTGTCTTCATCACCAGCTGTGGCAGCACAAGAGGGAGATCTTCGGAATGCTTCCCCAGAATTAAACGCTGAAACAGCGTGTCATTGTGTAGTGGTTTTTCCTGAGCCAGGTTTTTTCAGTAGCAGGGGGGGCTAAAGGGGTGGCTTCTTTAAACAAAAAGAGTTGCCAGAAGCTTCCCCTGTAGCTGACAGGGTTTGGG
>WBNH01002579.1:6737-32685 GCA_013401255.1 Urocolius indicus | reverse complement strand
AGCAGCAGCGGCAAAGTCCATCTGTAATGAACTGACTGCAACCCCCATTCCCCATCCCCTGCGCTGCTGGTGGGGAAGGAAAAGGAGTCCTGGGCAGTGGAGGGGTGGGGGAGGTGTTTTAAGATGGTTTTATTTCTCATCTCCCTGCTTTTATTGTCTCTTTAATAAATCAAACCTTTTTCTCCCTAAGTTGAGTCTGTTTTGCCCGTGACGTTAATTACCGAGTGATGTCTCCATCCTCATCTCAACTCACAAGCAGTTTGTTATATTCCTCTCTCTCTCCTGTCCGGTTTAGGAGGGGGAATGATTTTATAACTGGGTGGACATCAGGCTAAACCACCACACATTGTTTTTGATATTCAAATCAATTATTAACAAGCTACACAGTACAAAAAGATCCTGAACATGAGTGATAGGGCTCATAATTCTGACCTATTAAGAGAAGTCCTGGACCCGAAAAAACAGGCGTCAAAAAAAGATGAACCGCTTGCTCAAATCAAAATAACGTGACAGTTCCATGAAAGGTTTCGAAATAAAAGTTAATAAGTTAATGGATTCATTTTACTGTTCCTAAGATTAAAACAGACAATGCAGAACAATCAGTCATTTTCTTATTAAATAATATGAATCAACTACTCCATCATGTTTGTATTAAGCAACAGGCAATAGTAAGCTCTCTGACAGCACATCAAGGGTGAGCCTGCCAGAAAAAGGACAAGGCTGAAGCATGGTCTTAATTACCTTTGAAGCTAATGAGCACATACTTAAAAGATTGGTATACACCCAAGTATTCTTCTGAATGCAAGGGCAGAAGCATTGCCCCAGCTGAGGCCCATCATTTAAGCCATCAAAACTTGGGCAGAGAGGAACCTCATGAGGTTCAACAAAGACAAGTGTGGAGTCCAGTCAGTACAGGCTGGGAATTGAGCTGCTGGAGAGAAGCTCTGCAGAGAGAGACCTGGGAGTCCTGATTAATAATAAACTAAACAATAGCCAGCAATGTGCCCTCATGGTCAAGAAGGCCAATGGCAGCCTGGGATGCAGCAAGAAGAGTGTGGGCAGCAGGTCAAAGGAGGTTCTGCTTCCTCTCTCCTCTGCCATATCTGATGAGGCCTCATCTGGAATCCTGTGTCCAGTTCTGGGCTCCCCAGCTCAAGAAGGACAGGGAACTGCTGGAGAGAGGCCAGCACAGGGCCACCAAGATGATCAGGGGACCGGAGCACCTTTCATATGAGGAAAGGTTGTGGGACCTGGGGCTGTTTAGTCTGGAGAAGAGGAAACTGGGGGGGAATCTCATTAACATTGACAAATATCTAAAGAGTGGGTGTCAGGAGGTTGGGGCATTCCTTCTTTTCTATTGTGTCCAGCAACAGGACAAGGGTTGATGGGATGAAACTGGAACACAAAAAGTTCCACTTAAATATAAGAAAAACTCTTTCACTGTTTCAGTGAGGGAGCCCTGGCCCAGGCTGCCCAAGGAGGGTGTGGAGGCTCCTTCCTTGGAGGTCTTCAAGACCTGGACACGTTCCTGTGTGANAAAGGAAAGGAAAGGAAAGGAAAGGAAAGGAAAGGAAAGGAAAGGAAAGGAAAGGAAAGGAAAGGAAAGGAAAGGAAAGGAAAGGAAAGGAAAGGAAAGGAAAGGAAAGGAAAGGAAAGGAAAGGAAAGGAAAGGAAAGGAAAGGAAAGGAAAGGAAAGGAAAGGAAAGGAAAGGAAAGGAAAGGAAAGGAAAGGAAAGGAAAGGAAAGGAAAGGAAAGGAAAGGAAAGGAAAGGAAAGGAAAGGAAAGGAAAGGAAAGGAAAGGAAAGGAAAGGAAAGGAAAGGAAAGGAAAGGAAAGGAAAGGAAAGGAAAGGAAAGGAAAGGAAAGGAAAGGAAAGGAAAGGAAAGGAAAGGAAAGGAAAGGAAAGGAAAGGAAAGGAAAGGAAAGGAAAGGAAAGGAAAGGAAAGGAAAGGAAAGGAAAGGAAAGGAAAGGAAAGGAAAGGAAAGGAAAGGAAAGGGACTTTTCAGCTTTGCAATTGCTCCTCATCCTCGCTGGTCAGGTGAGACTCATCTCCCCAGCTGACCTGCAACCCATCGTGCAACAGAGCTGAGAGACCCCCACCTCTCAAAACACCTCTCCCAGGAGAGAGTGGGCTCCCTCCAACAGTACCTGGGAGCTGCTGAGGGAGCCCAGGTGAGCTGCTTGAATTGGGCTGCTGGCTTGTCAGTGGTGAAAATGAGGAGAGGGAAACAGTCTGTGCTGGAAGGAAAACATCTCAGAAGCCTTTTGATTAAAAAAGGATGGTTTTCCAAGGAGAGTGAAATAAGGAGAGTTAAAATAAAAATGACATTTCCCTGATACAAAAATAATCCTTCTGGCTTCTTTCAAGTGCTGTAGCCCAGAAATATTCCAGAGGAGAGGCTTGGGAAGAAGCTTGGCTTTGGCGAGCAGTGGAGTTACTTTCTCCATCCCGGTGGAATTCCTGTTCAGGATTCACTGCATTATGTGAATCTGATAATCAGAGTCTTTACAGGCACAGGAGTTATTTTGATAAGAACAAGAGATGACAAAGAAATCTTCCAGTTGAAAGTGGGCTGCATTTTACAGGCATGAGGGATTTCATTGCCTACTCAGAATAGATAGATGTGGGGGTTTTAAAGTAGCAAATCAGGTGGTGAAAGGACAGGAAGCACACGACTTGTGGTTCCTGCCATTTATGCATGAAAGGGGCACGTGAAGAGGCATTGATTTCAGCCCCACTAGGCTCAAGGGTAAGGACTATTCACATAAGTAAGGCTTTGGAGGACTGGGTTTGTAAACTGCAGCTGCTTAAACAAAAGTCTAGGGTACCTTTCTCAAGAGTACCTAAGTCTGGTTTTCTAAAGGACCTTCCCCTCTCAGGTCACTTAGGACATATCTACCCCTTCCAGCAGAGCCTTGGTTAATAGAGGGACTTTGGCTGGGCTGAGAAGGGAGGGAGGGGGCTGTGGTCAAAGCTGGAACCTCGGACGGCTGCTGATGCAGAGCTGATTGCACCCACATGCTATCCCACATCTTTCATTCCCTCAGACACTTTCAAAACTGTTGCCTTAAGCCTGCAGCAAGCTTTCAGTAGAGGTCTCTTAGGCTTTAAGCAGTTTCTAACTGTATTTATGTGCTTTATCCCTTGAGTAGGATAAACAGGTTAGCAATTAACTTTAGCTTCCTGACCTCTAGCTGGATAACCAGATCCCTAATTATATTTTCAGTGGCAGTGAATCTCAAGAGTTGTGTGACACTAGCTGAAAGTTTCCACTCCTGCGTAGCATCTGCAGCTCTGTGTGGAAATTGGCAGCTGAAGAAGTATTGGCAAAACAGAAAGCCAGCTTTTCCCCTCCCTGGTACTTCTGCTTCTTCAGCATTCCAAATCCTTCCACTCTGTTGTTTGGAAAATACTTACCCCAATAGGTGATTCCTGGTACACCAGACAGCTCACATTGAGAAACAAAAGATTGTGAGAAGTATTTTATTCACAAATCCCTTTCATTTCATAGGACCTTTGTAGTAGAGAAGATTCACAGGAGTCAAGAAACTGGAGAGTGATGATAAGCCTCATGTCCTTTATAGGTTGTTTGCAATGATTTCTCAACAGAGCACTATGTTGAGGGAAGGTGGTTTTATTTCTTTATAGTGCTACCAAATTATTATTTATGGAAAGGGGAAAAAAATAGAGGAGAAAAAAGTAATGTACCATTTACTGTAGGAGCATGACTGACCTTCAGAGAGGTGATATAGTTGGAGGGACAACTCTGGAACTGGCAGAGCACATCTCAAAAACAGAGTATCTGGATGGCCCAATGCCAGAAGCTAACAGTGACAAAGCAGAGCAATTTGGAAAATCAGCTTGCTGTCATCCTGTATGCATGTAACTCCTGAAGTAAAACAGTGATCTAATATAAAGGAAGTGTATGGATTTATTCTGACAGCAATGCCAAGCATCCATTCTAAGCAAGCGCCACACAGATTCTCTTTTTAAAAAGGGTAAAGTACAGAGAAAAATAGCTGTGTGCACATCTTCAGAACGAGTGGTCTCTGCTCTGATTTTTCTAGGTAGTTTCCCACTATCTGTACAGAAAATGTCTGCATCTGACCCCACTTCTTACTTCATTATCCACAGGAATTATCCTTTCTGAAGACAGATGTGGGCGAACTGTTCCAGATCTGCACCAGATCAAGAGACAAAGAAACTACTACTTCCTTACAAACACAATACTTTGTTGTATTAGAAGCTGGTTTGGATTAGTACCACAGACACTTCCACCCTTCATGCTTCTGTGCTGCAAAGAAGGGTTAGTTTAGAGAGATTTACTGACTGTCCTTGCCATCAGGGCAAATGGGCATCCAGGCACTGGTAGATTCCTTCTCTAGAAGGCAAAAATCTCAAGTGGGATGAGCACACCATGAGATAACAACTTACCAAAGTCCAAGAGAAGAAATATGGTTCACACAACAGCTGGAAACATGCACGTCTTAGATGATCATGGCAAAGTCATGATTATGCCTGATTTTGTTTCCCTTGATAGAAAACAGTGGCAGAGGTGAGCTGATCAGTTACTGCTTAGATCTTTCCCTTCTCAGTGGCTTCCTTGCTTCTCACATCTTATCATCAGTTTTGTGCAGTGGAGGCCAGTTGACCATACACCCAGCACCAGCCAAGTTCTTACTTGGTCTGCTCTACCACTACCATTCCTCCAAATCAAGCATAACAAAACAAAAACCATTGTTGTTATGGGCCAACCAACACATGTCAGATGGCCCATTACCAGCTCCAGGTAAAGTATGTCTCTGTGTCTCTGACCATTTCACTTACATCTCTACAGAACAAGGCAGCATGCAGGGGACACTACAAAAAGTAGCAGCATTTCATGCAAAGAGCAAAAGCAAACGTGCACCTGAGGTTATAAAGAAGAAGAAGACCACAGAAGAGAAGGAGAAGTAGCTGTGTTATCCCACTTCTTACACAATCATGATAATGTTTTGCTCCTCACAAATTCCTTGTCTCATCCACATTGTGTTGCAGTTTCTCCTTTGGACACGAAGGACAGTTTCACAGAGTACTCACGTTGTCCTTATGGGAAGTGCAGATGAGGCTTCAGGCTCCATGAGTAGTATTTTCCAAAGCATCCAAGCTGTCCTGGTTTAACCCCAGCCAGCAACTAAGCCCCATACAGCCTCTCACACACTCTCCCTTCACCAGGGTGGTGGAGAGAATTGGAAGACTAAAAGCAAGAAAACTCGTGGGTTGAGATAAAGACAGTTTAACAAAGCAAAGCAAAAGTCACACACACAAGCAAAGCAAAATGCAGGATTCATTGCCACTTCCCATGGGCAGGTAGGTTCAGCCATCCCTGGGAGAGAAGAGCTCCATCACACATGATGGTTACTTGGGAAGGCAAACATTAAAAGATCACTCCAAACATCCCACCCTCCTTCTTCTTCCCCCAGCTTTGTAAGCTGAGCAAGATGTTATGTGTTATGGAATATCCCTTTGATGAGTCGAGGTCATCTGTCTTGGCTGTGTCCCCTCCCAGCTTCTTGCCTACATCCAGATAACATCTTGGTGGGATGGGGTGAAAAGCAGAAAAGTCCTTGACTCTGTGCAAGCCCTGCTCAGCAGTAACCAGAGCATCCCTGTATTATCAGCCCTGTTTCCAGCATATATCCAATACATAGCCCCATACTAGCTACCATGAAGAAAATTAACTCCATCCCAGGCAAAATCAGCACACAAGTGTAACAGAATTGGGACAGAAAGGTTCACATCAGGAACAGTATCAAGAAAAGTGGGAAGATGTCTTTTCCAGCTGTTGGTTTTATGAGAAGGAAGGAGAAGCAGTGCAGGGAACAAATGGCTAACCTTGTTTACTAGAAAAAGCAAGACAGAAACCAAATTGAAAAGGACCAAGGATAGACTTAAATCTTAAAGAAAGAAACTCATAATAAAGGTTACCTACACAATGTCTCTAGAGAGGAGATGACCAGAGCTGCTGGAAATACACATTTGTTATATTCATACAGAAAGAAACCAGTGTGATCGTGCTATGGAAAACAGGAGAGATACATATAAAGGGAAGTATGCCTGAAGCAATGTGTAGGAAAAGAGGAAGAGAGAGGATATCAACTGACATTTTAATTGATTCTGTCTCTTAAAGCAGTGGAAAAATTTTTTTGCATGGGAAATTTGGGAAGAATTACTTAAGGAAGGGTCTTAAGCAGATGAATAACCTGTGTGGAGGATATACCAAGGAGTCACTGCATGTAATACAGGGGGTAAAATATGCTGCACGATGCCAGCCTTAGCAGGAGGACAAAAGCACCTATGAACTTCAAGCCTTTTTCTCTGTTGAACATCCAGCCAATAGAGAGTGCCTGCTCAACTCATATGGAAGAGTATCAAGAAGAGTGTGGAGATGCCTTATCCATGCAGCTGGAGCCATGCAGCTGCCCAGCTCCCTCCCGTGTAGTCAGGAACAGCCGCGTGAGGAACAAGAACACAGGAACAGAATTGTTGCACAGCACAGATTCAGGGCACAAACCATTCTGAGTGCTCTAAATAGAGGTTTGAAAGAGAAAAAAAAATACTATGCTGTATAATTTATATCTCAGAGAACAAAAATGTGGGAATGGTTCTCTTCTTCAGATGCCTGAAATACTCCAAATCAATCAAGAACAAATAAGTCGGCAGACTATTCCAAGCTGAGCTTGATGGGTAACGTGCAGAAAGAGCTGTTTCATGATAGAGTTTACCCAACAAGCATGTTCTCATCCTTCCTAACCTGCTTCTAGGCTAAAAAAAAAAAAAAAAGAGGAGACAGCCTTCCCTGCTTCTGAAAGTTCTGCCCCATTTTCATGCATGGCAGAGGTTAGAAAGGCTGAATTGTGCAACTATCTGATCAACTGCAAATCGTTTTCCAGTTCTACGGCAAAGGCAAGTGATGCAGTGGTTGCTGTTGAATAGCAAGCAGTAACAACGCAGGCTTTTCAAGGAGCTTCTTCATTTCCCTACCCCCTAGAACAGAAAATAATTGCTGCATGGGAGGGCTGGTTTTTTTTAATGACAAGTGACATGCACACCCCAATATTCAAATAGTCTGAAATTCAGTGCTAACTTCTCGGGTGGTTTAAGAGATATTTTTTTCCCCCTTTCCAGATTGTGTGTTCATTTTCACAATCCCATTAACAAACCTCCTAGCAAACTAAAAGTGATCTACGCTTGGATTAAAGCTAGCAACGAAAAGTGGCACTCGTCCATTGACGTGATCCAAAGACGCCATCACAAACGATCACACTTCTAATATATAATAAAACAATGCTTCATACATTTATGGAGTGGAAGAAAACCAATCTATTACTGGTGTCTTTTTAGCTTGGTTCAGTTTGCTCAGGAAATGATGGCTTAATAAGAGCTCTCCTCACAGAAAGCATGCAGGTCTGGATTAGAAGCGTGAAACTGAATTTATGAAACAACCTTGGCAGTAAATAATAGCACACCTCAAACTGGGATTCATCACACACCTGTGTGGCAGGGAATGGAAGTCAGCTTCATCACACTTAGGGTATCAATCACTCCCAGGATGCAAATTTCTGTGAGATACAGAAAGATTACTTTACATAAGCTGCAGAAAGTAGTTGAATCAGTGTAATAAAAGCTCTAGCACGGCATTGTACAGCCTACAAGTGCTCTTAAGAACACACTTTTTTCATCATTTTACATATGACCAGAAGTATGGTATGTGGGCAGGTACAGTAGCTCACAGCTGTGGACTTACTAGGCTTCATCCAAAGATTTATTCAAAAGTTTCAGTAACGAGTGTTGACTCTTTTTGGTCAGAAATCTCTCCTTCTTTCAAATTAGCAGGAAAAGAAAAGATCCCATGGCCTTCACAGAGTGTAACTTTTCCACCTGATATGCATTTTTAGTGTTCTGCTTCCTTCTGACAACTGGCATTCCTGAGAGGTGCCTAAGGGAGGCTCAGTCAGCAGGACATGCAGCCCTGGGGATGGAGATGTCCCCTGGGGATGGAGATGATTTCATGGACTGCAATTTTCCATAGACCCGCCCCTTTCTGTTTCTAAATAGGCACCTGGAGAAAACATCTGCATTTCCAAGCAACCCAGTATCCAGTAGCTAAGCTCTTCAGAAAATCCAGCCCCTGGGTGAAGCAAATAGATAAAAGTCAAAAATCTTGTAAAACATCTGTTGAAGAGGTTGGCCAAACCCTTGCAAATCACTGCTGTGTCTGGCCATGCTAGGTACAGGGGCACAGGGAACTGGCACAGCACTGTCAGCCCAGACACCCACCACTCGGTGAGCTCTGTGTGGCAGGCAGAAAGGTAACCAGGCTGTGGAAGGCAAACACTGCAACCAGGAGGAGACAAGTGATCTTATTTTTCCCTTCTACTACATAATACTAGGTTCCATTTACTGTAGGTCCAGTCTCCCATTTCTTCCGTTATTGGGTAAAATTGTATCACAGTAAAACCCTGTATCATGTATATTGCAAGTGATTTCTGACACCAGGATACCTTAGGAAAAAAAAACCAACAGATGCATATAAAACATGTAGAGGGGGGAAAAAGATGAACATCTCTTTTTCATTCTCCTGGTTTTTATTGTCATCAAAGAAGTATAAACACATATACATACAAACATAAATCTTAAAGCTCATTTTGTATGCTTGCTATATATTAAAGAGAGCTGTTTACCTCCAGTTTCTTCTTTTATTCCTTTTGAAAAGATATTAAGAAGTTTTCAAACGAGTCATTCCACTGCCACTTCTTCTCTACCACACAGTTTACTGCTGCTTTGAGGCTACAGAAAAGAAAAAGCATGCAAATGGCACCTCACTCCAGAAGCCTTTTGGGTCAAACTCAGCTTCCTACCACACTGATCAGATTTCCCTTTTTTTTAATTTTGACAAGGGCTGGATAGAACATATCTTCATATCAGATTTTGCAATATAATCTCTGTTATCTAAGCCCATCTACACCTGTCAGCAGACAGCTTTTGGGGTTGTTTTTTTTTTTTTTTTTACTTGTCATTTCTTTCTCTCTTTCTTGGGGCTTTTTTTTTTCTTTTGAGATTCACAGATATAATCCCCACCCTAAGTGATGTATAAAACATCAGGTTAGAAGATAATAAACTTGTTTTGCCTGCATAAACATTACTTTAACTGAACTGTTTATTTTATAGGGGTATCTTTTTACTAAAATGGGGAAAAAAAAAAAGCCACATTGGAAACAGTTAAAATGTTGTGTTTAACTCTGACTTATTATTTAGCTTTTTATCACTCCAAATCCTAACCAGCACGCTGAGGAGTTACTGGAGAGGAAAGAGGGCACTTTCAGCATGAAAGCAGTCAGATTCAGGCAGCTGGGAACATCCAGGTCCCGCCGTCACATCCAGAGCTAATTGAAGTCACTGCCAGCCTCAGTATAACACAACCGAGGTCTCAATCTGACTCCAGCAAATCATAGAATCATAGAATGGTAGGATTGGAAGGGACCTTTAGAGATGATCCAGTCCAAACCCCCTGCAGAAGCAGGTCCACCTAGATCAGGTCACAGGTAGGATTTCCTACCCTGATGAGAGATAATTTTCAATGATGAATGAAGCGTTCCACCCACATTATGAGGGAGGCTTTGGGATTAGAATCACACACGACACAGTGCATGGTTATTATCCATCACCACAACATGGAATTAAAGCCTTTGAAAAAGCATTGGGTTGCTTGATCAGACTTTTCATGAGGGAACCTGGATGTCCAGCCTTAGCCAGCTGGGGTCAGATACATGATCATATAAACACATTTTAATTTATACCCACAAGAGGAGAAACTTAATTCTGGCACACTGTAACTTTTGAAGGCTCGGTTATTCAACCTTCATACCCCTCAGACAGATGGAACTCGGGAGGAGGAGAAGTTTGTTACTTATTTTTAAATGAATGTATCACTGGGTAGGAGAATTAAGTCCTCCACTCACAATTAGCTCTGTGGCACCATTCCTTGCTTGAAATGATGGCAAAAACAGGCTGTTATCTTTTATGTGGCTCACCAGAGGTGTATGGGAGTACATGCAAGGCTGGTGCATCTGCTGCTACTTGCAAGTCAGAGTGGGAATGCTGAGGTGGCACTCTTAGATCCTTCTCTGGGTCCCTTAGGGAGCTGTGAGCCCTCTGGCCTCTTTCCCTCCACCCTCTTTTTGTCTCATATTCCCTCCTACTTTGGGCCTTGGTTCTTCCCTTGTTTTCTTTATCTCATTCCTGCTCCACTTTCCCCTTTCTTCCCTTTTCTTTGGCTGAACCCTCATCCTCTCTCCATCTTTCTGCACTTGTGGTAGTTCTCCCCTCTACACACCCCATAAGATGAAGCACACAAGATCACAACAGAGTGACCCTAACTGCCAGTTTCCCTGCCCAGAAAGATAAAGTTACCACGGTGAGAGATTGTTAGGGAAATCCTGCTCTAATCCACTCACATGAGATCTTTTTCTCTGTCCACAATCTGGTCACAGCTAGAGAAGGGAAGAGGCTGAAGCAAGTTAAATGCACATGGAGACTGCAAGGACTGTATCTCGCCCAGGCTAAACAAACAGATGTAAACTGGCATTTTCAGAAACATCAGAGTTTGCTTAAAGGCACTTTCCCATCCTATAAAATTCAGAGCATCTGCACCAAAGCATGTTGTGCTGGATCTTTCCAATTAAATAACTGTGATCATTTTTAAAGGTGTTCAAATGCATCATTCTCCTTTGATTTCATTCACACTGAGATGACTGAACCACAAAACTGACTGCTTCCAGGACAGCTAGCCTTGAGTCAGAGACTAGCCAGGCAAAAAAAAAATAGCTCTTTCACTGTTAAAAGCTTGGCAAAGCTGTAAACAATACTGCCAGTCACAAACATTAAGAAACTACAAATCAGGCCATGCACAAAAAAGCCTCATAGATCAGCAGTAAGACCATGATTTTTTTTTTCCAACGGCAGTAAAAGCAAGCACCTGCAGTGGAGGTGGTTTTGCCTTCTCATTGCATTTGCAAGGCTTCCTTTGCAAACCTGAGATGCTTTGAGTTTGAAATTAAAGATGGGATACTTATATTTTTACTTATCTCCTGGATCTTGGTCTGGATTAAAAACATCAAGCACTGAAACACTTGGATCAAAATTGATGCCAAAATTGTATAAGCAGAAGGAAGAAGCCCTTCAGTTCCAGAAGGACAGGGAGCTGCTGGAGAGAGAGTTCAGTGAAGGGCCACAGAGATGATGAAGGGAGTGGAGCATCTCCCTTATGATGAAAGGCTGAGGGATCTGAGGCTCTTCAGCTTGGAGGAGGCTGAGGGGTGACCTCATTCATGTTTATAGATACATAAAAGATGGGTGTCAGGAGGTTGGAGCCAGGCTGTGCTCAGTGATGGCCAGTGATAGGACAAGGGGCAACGGGGACAAGCTGCAACATAAGATATTATAAATAAATACAAGGAAGAATTTCTTCCCTGTTGAGGTGAGGGAGCACTGGCAGGGGCTGCCCAGATGGGTTGTGGACTCTTTCTCTGGAGACATCCAAACCCAGCTGGATGAGTTCCTGTGTGATCACCTCCAGGTGATCCTGCTCTGGCAGGGGGGTTGCACTGGATGAACTTTTGAGATCCCTTCCAACCCTTGCGATTCTGTGATGAAAAGCATCAAGAAATGTGATAGCACCGTGCCCTCAGGTAAAATTTTAGCCAATGAATCTCAAGTTTGTGACTAGTTATGTGCACCTTTCCATCCTTTTGGATAAGGTTTCATGACATGACAAGGGACGTGACTTAAGGGCAGCAGGATTCCGTAGGGCAAGAATGAAGTTGTATGCTCTAGCCCTGATCTTCTTGCTCCCTTGGAGTGTGTCTTTTTCTTACCTAAAGGTACCACAGAAAAAGCTGTAACTAGATGACCTTTAGAGGTCTCTTCCATCCCTTAAACACGCTGTGATTCTGTGATTCCTAAGCCAGCAGCTCCCCTAACAAGTTCCAGTGAAGTCTATCGGGGTGCACATAAGCATGGGGATCAAGGCTGCACCAGAAGCTTACATGAGCACCTGCTGAAAGGGGGACTCACCTTTTGGGGCCAGGCTCCATGGATGCACATACAGCAGCAAGCACAAGGATGAGCAACTCGAAGCGTGTCTCCAGGCTGCAGCAGGAACTCCAGTATCTCCTGTTTGCATAAAAAAGGGAGCTGAGGAGCAAGCTGGACAAATTGCTTCCAGCCACACCACACCTGAATGTCCAGGGAAAGGAGTGAAACACCCCAGATAGAGAGATCACAAAGGGATGTCTCCTGAGTCTGCTCCTCTCCAGTTACACTCTTCTGCTCTCCAAGGTCACTTTGGCCTCTGCTGACTCTTTTCCAAGAAAATGAACCTATACCTGACATAATATGTGGGGACTTGATATCCAGAGGATTTGTTAAGAGGAAAAAAACAGACATGAAAATGAGATGGACACTTGCTCCTGGACTCTTATATTCCTGCAACATCCAGACAAGTTTCCTGAATATGTACCTCATCCCCTGCCAGGCACACCAACTTTGGCACCTGCACTACAAGGAAGCTTTTAGTGCATCCAAAACTTCCCAGGGCAGATATTGCACAGAACTGATACCAATGCCAGTAAGATATGGTCCAGTGGTCCAACAGCAACAAACCAAGCTACAGAGGCAGAGAAGATGGAAAGACAGATGCAAAATGTACAGGGCAAGAATCCTAAATCTCCTCTCTTTAAAAGAAAACAATAAGGGCGGGGGGGGGGGGGGGAATATTTCAAAGTGAACATCATGTTGTGATGTGCTAAAGGGGAAATCTTCCCACCAGATCCACGGGGCAGGTCTGAGATAAGCAGCTGGAGTGATAAGTTATCTCTGTTTCGATTCAGGAAATACAGATGCTTCAGATGCTAATGGCGTGTCAGCAGGGAAACAGACACACAGCAGATGCGGGTTAAGCAAGCCCAGTAAGGGGGGGGTTCATGTATAACGTTTGCAGAGAAGGTGACTCCCCGCCTGGCTCCTGGCTGCCCAGAGGAACTGCTCAGAGACAGAAATACACTCGGAGAAGAAGTCAAATGGAAAGGTCAGGTGGGGTGGAAGGGCGAATCCCAGCCGTGCCAGCCCTCCCATCAACGCTGGACACTGCAGCCCTTACACCTCAACCCACCAACTCAAGTGTGCCCAGGGGCCACCCACAGCCTTCAGAGACCAGAACGTGCCACAGCTCAGCAGATTTAGAGGTCGCTCGTGCATCCTCTTCTGCTCTGGGCTGGGATCGACAGTAGCAGAAACCATTCCCGGCAGACATTTGTCCAATCTATTTTCACAATCCTCCCACTGCCACTCTAAGGCAAATCTATTCTTGTGCTTTCCAACTGAAAGTTAGAAAGCTGTTCTTAATGTCTAATCTAAATCATAAGTCAGCTTTTAAAGAGAAAGAAAAAAAAAAAAAACATCATGACAAGTGTGGTTAAAAGTTTGCAGATTCTTCCTAATAATAAATGTGGGTTTCATTCGATTTCTCTGTTGGTTGCTGCACGTTCAGGGTACTTTCAAATCGCTTTTTAATGCATCCCCCTAGAATCATGATGTATAGAAACCGTGTTTTTTCCTTTTTTTTCAACGAGAGACAAGATTGTCATTTAATTGCATAAATCCAGAAGTAGGAGATATAAAGAGGGAAAAAAAATAACAGTGTTAAAGTCCTGTGAGAGATGCCAACACTTAATTTAGCTGTAAAAGGCTTTTTTTTTTTTCTTTCTTTTTAATCCGTATGCCTTGCAGACCCATTGCCCAAAAATGTTCTGAAGTGATGGCAATGTCAAGCAGAAAAGACATCTCACCCATAACTAATAGAGAAAAATAGCTCAGGTGTAGGGGACACACGCTTGGAGGTCTTCAAGACCTGGCTGGACACGTTCCTATGTGACTTGATCTAGGTGAACCCACTTCTGCAGGAGGTTTGGACTGGATGATCTCTAAAGTTCCCTTCCAACCCTACCATTCCGTGATTCTGTGATTTACCTCTCATCAAAATCCACTTTGAGTGTCCCAGTCACGTGAACGTTGTCTTTCAGCAGCCATTTCCAAGGCCCCATTCAAAGAAGTTAATAGTAAGAGAGGTAGTTTGCTTCTGCCTCACCACAGATGAACCCACAGAAAATTGTCACTTTGCTCTGGGGCTTGAGTTCAAAAACATTGTCCAAAAATAGCCAGGCTCACCTTCTGCTTCAAGGTTTTCAAAAGAGCAGCCTGGGGTCGNGAAGGGAAGGGAAGAAGAAAGCAGAGGAGAGGAGAGGAGAGGAGAGGAGAGGAGAGGAGAGGAGAGGAGAGGAGAGGAGAGGAGAGGAGAGGCGAGGCGAGGCGAAGCGAGGCGAAGCGAAGCGAAGCGAAGCGAAGCGAAGAGAAGAGAAGAGAAGAGAAGAGAAGAGAAGAGAAGAGAAGAGAAGAGAAGAGAAGAGAAGAGAAGAGAAGAGAAGAGGAGTCCAATACGAAGTCCAGGGGAGTTACATTTCCAGAAGAGAAGAATAATCCTTTCTATTCCTGTTCTATTTGATGCATTTACAATCTGAAGGTATGTCATTTCCAAATAGCCCAAATTTCCACCCTCAGCATGTCTGAGCATCATGCTGAAAGAATCCAGCTGTGTCTGGAAGAGCTAGTTTTGCCACGACACTTATACAATTTGAATCCAGTCTCCAGTAGCTGGACTTTCTATTTGCTCCACTATAGCTGAAAATTCTGCCTGTGCCTCCTTGTGTCTCAGTCCTCACTGCATTGCTCAAGAACTCTGAGACTCTTATACCCACCCAGCCCTGGGTACTCCTCCACACAGCTTCTTGCCCGCTTGAAGTGCCCTCAATAAGCTTTCCTTTTCTCTTTCAGACAGCAGGATCCTTCCAGTCTTCAGACGTGGGTTCCTTCTTCACCCACCTCTAATTTCTTCACCAAACTCTTCCTGCCTCACTTTTCTCATGTTCAGCTCTTACTCTTAATCTGAAGGCCAAATCTGCCTCCATAATTTCTTCTTTCTTTTCACCTGGTTCCTTCCCCTCCATTTCTGTGCCAGGGAGCTTTGCTCTCTCACTCACGTGCCTGACAATGAAGAAGCAGCACAGAGCAGCCAGGAGAGCACAATGCAACCTGTGTGCATCTCCATTGGCATTGCACTCTGTTACTGAGGGTGTGTGCATGTATTCAGAGAGGAGAGCGAAGGGAGGTTTTTCAGGGGGGAGAGAACCCTCAACACTGCCTACCACTGCTTTGATACATCCCTGCAACTCTTTTTAACTTGACCAAATTGGCGTAACAGCCTTTCTTTGCACGCTGGAACTCGGATGTTGTGATCTTGGTTGTCATTCTCAAAGCTCTGGGTGACAATAGAATACTTTGGCAACATTATAACTAAGATTTTTTAACTTAAAGTATCAGGCAGCTATAACAAGAGGCAGCTCTCCCATTGCCACACCTAGAGACTGGGATGCATTCAGATAGGAGGCAAAGAAAAGAATAAGGTCTTTGTCTCCTAACCTTAAAACCAAAGCAAGTAGATATTTTAATGGGGGATGGGGTAGTCAGCAGACATAAACAAGACAGAGTGTACCCTCAGCAAGTTCCGTGCTGGCACCAAACTGAGAGCACTGGCTGATTCTCCAGAGGCTGTGCTGCCATTTAGCGGGATCTCAACCAGCTTCAGACTTGGGCAGAGAGGAACGTCATGAGGTTCAACAACAAGAAATGNCAGAGAGACAGGGAAGTGCTGCAGAGAGGCCAGGGCAGGGCTGCCAGGGTGATGAGGGGCTGCACCATGTGTGTGAGGAGGAAAGGCTGCAGCCCTGGGGCCATGAAGAACCCTGAGCTAAGGGGGATCTCATTAATATTGACAAATATCTAAATAGTGGGTGTCAGGAGGTTGGGGCAGCACTTTTTTCGATGGTCTCTAGCAACAGGACAAGGGGTGATGGGATGAAGCTGCAACACAAAAAGTTCCATTTAAATATAAGAAAAAAAACTGTGTCAGTGTTTCAGTGAGGGAGCCCTGGCCCAGGCTGCCCAGGGAGAGTGTGAAGGCTCCTTCCTTGGAGGTCTTCAAGACCCACCTGGACACATTCTTGTGTGACCTGATCTACGTGGGACCTGCCTCTGCAGGGGTGTTGGACTGGATGATATCTAAAGGTCCCTTCCAACCCCTACCTTTCTATGATTCTATGAAATGTGTTGGTTTAAAGTAAAACATGACTATAGGAAAAAAAGAAGCAGCCCTGTAAGAGACATTTGAGGGCTGGTAGAAGCCACTAAAGCCACAAAATTGCTCTTGAGTAGTCTAGCCTAGCCGTGATGCACCAGCCCAAGAGGTTGGAACCAGCAATGCCAAAACTCAAGCACTAAACCAGAGACAGTTTTGACTGTATAAAGACTTTCTCTTTTGAGAAGAGAGTGAGCTGCAATGAAGCCATGGCAGGGAGAGCAGACTGAGAAAGGGTCCCCCCAGGACTGCTGGTGCCAAAGCTACTGTCAGTTCCGAAAATGACTTTGCTGACACGCCAAAGATAAAAATCATGCCTTGCCAACCACCCTCACCACACATCCCAAAACATGCCATATGGCTGAAAGCACTACAACTGATTTTGCCATTCTGAGGGTTCTGGTGTGAATTGACGATGAGTTTCACATCTAAATTACATCATCTTTTAACTTTCTGTGATGTATAACATCGGACAGCTTTGTCTGGGACAATCCATCATGAACTAGTCTTGTTTGGCATTTGGGATTCTCTCTCCTGACCTTGTCCTTTCAGCACTGGCATAATTGTGCTTATGGCAATTTCTTTCCCAGTTAAGCAGTGATTTTGCACACCTTCGAGTTACAGAATGACTAAGAATCCAGTCCTCTGTACTCCTGCTGAAACGAGGCACCTTGAACCAATTTATGCCAAAGGGCAGTCCGGTGGCGTAGCAGTAAATAAAAGTGCATAAACCCACCTGTCTCAGCACACAGAAGGAGGTTAACTCTCTTTAGTCCTGTTTGCTATTGACTACACCACAGGTGCAATGTCATCTGGGGGCTCCCTACTGAGGAAACACCAACCATATGTTTGAGCAGCAGACAACAAGCCAGGGAGGGTGAGGGGGGGGGATGAGGGGGTGTACAACTCAATCCTCACTATGTGACGGGGCTCACAGGCAAAGGAGAGGGATCCAGGCTCATTTCTGCCACCCAGTTCACGTGCAGAGAGCCTCCCATTTTGGTCAGGTTCAGGAATCAACACTGATTTGTCCATGTTTACAGGTCACCATGAGGTTTTAGGGACCTTTTTTTAGATGTGTAACACTTCAGCAGTTTTCTAGGGTGATGGGCAAACTTTTTTTTGCCTTGAAGAATTGGCTATTTGGTGTCACTTGAAGTGGGAATACACAATTATTATGGTACATGAATTATTGGAGCTGTTCCCTAAGAAGACTGGTTGTCTTTCATGGGCTGTGTGTGGGGGAAGAAGAGAAATCCCTGCTGTTCTGACTGGTGTCAGCACCCCCAGGCAGGCCAGTATAGCTGTTTAAGTGCAACAACCACTTCACCTGTAGCACTGCTCAAACCAAAGTGTCTGCCTGGAAACTTTGCTCTTTAAACAAGAGAGGGATTTAGCTTGTTTCGAACCAGCAGCTTTACACAAATGTGATAAAATGTGCCGGACTGCATACATTGCAAATTCAGCTTTGAGCTATCCCTCACCACAGCAAAGAGAAAGGGACATCCCACCACATCCACACCTGCATTTTCAGGGAAGAAACTCTTATGTCAGCTGTAGCCTCCTCCCAGTGTCAAATTTCTAGAGTGATTATTAGCTTCTGGTAATGAAGAGGTATGATAACTGGGTAACTAGACAAGTGCAGGTGTGTTTTAATCGAAGACCACAACTTCACAACATCACCCACTCCCTTCTGCCCTCTTCAACACATTTTTTTTCCAGCTCCTTCATTTCCACCACTAAAGCAGATGGAAGAAGATGTAGGAAAGACATCGATCCGACCAGGGGGAAAAAGTAGCCTCCTGTAGAAACAGTTGCTGTAAAGCTAGGAGGCAAACAGTAGGAGCTCTGCAGGCTGCTATGGGGTTATTTTATCGCTTGCCACAATGTTCTTTCACATTGTTTCTGGGTCTGCCTCCTTTATGTAAGTTTTTTCAACCGTTTCTGGCTGGAGGTGGTTGTTACTGGAGTGTAGATATGTTGCTGGAGATGCTATTTGAGTTCCCAGATGGCTTACGTGCTACTGACTTCCACTACCCTCGGTGCTCTTGTCTCCTGTCAATCAGAATTAATTTGCCATCAAAATTAAAAGGTATCTGTTGTTTAAAATAAAAGGTCTCTGTTATCTGTCAGAAAGATGAGTTCCCTGGGAAAGAGTGACTTGTTTTTAGCTTTGTTGTGGCTTGTGTGGCCTGGGCTCCATAGCTGAAGCTGGGATGTTTCTGGAGCTCGGGGAGGCAGGCCAAGAACAAGACAATTTCCTCTTATCTCCTCCACAAGCCTCCTCACCTACTCTGTTTCTGGGAGCTGTTACTTAACATAGCATTAAATGTAATTGGTTATCAATCCAGTCCAGAAAGTGAGCAAGAGACACTAATAGACAAGACACGGACGTTTTACTCGAATGCTGAAGCTCATGGAGGAGCAGCAGCATCGCAATAACAGAAACTGAGCTTCAATTGAGTTGAAGAAGCAATTATCTGGTACTAAGGAATGAAGTGAGAACAAGGGAACATTTCATGATGTTATGATTCCTCTCCTTCACAGCTTTTTTTGAAGTGAAGAAGGGGTTGCCATGACCTTTGCATTTAACCGTGAGGCCACCAAAGCCCACCCCAGCTCTGCTACTCTCCTCCTCTCCCCGGACAGACTTTGGCTAGTAACTCATGGTTTAATCCTGGCTTCCTCAGACTTTTCTCCTGGAGCTTTCCTGGAGGCTTAGCACAAACACAGACCCGAGGAAGGAGCATTGAGGTGCAGGCAGCATTTCCCCCACTACACCAGGGATGCTGCAAGGAGAATGGGGCTACCGGGGATGCCTCGAGCAGGGCTATCACCCCTCTGCCTGTCCGAGGTGATGGAGTGGAGGCAGCCTCGCTCGAGAATCCTCAGTGGCCGGCAGCTCCAGGGCATCCCCTGCCCTGTGGGTGCCCATTCACGCATCCCCTGCCCTGTGGGTGCCCACTCCCGCATCCCCTTCCCACGCTCTCACCTCTTCTGCCTCTTTTTTCTTTTTTCCTTTAATTGATTTTTTTTTTTTTCCCCCCCCGTGCAGAAGTCGAAGTTAAAACCCTTGAAACCCGAAGCCCTGAAACCGAGATGCTTGGCCCCGCCGGTGGCACGGCCCCGCCGCTCACACCCGTGTCCGCTCCGTGGCCCGGGCGCCGGCGGGATGATGCGGGGGGAGGAAGGAGGGAGGGAGGGATGGATGGAGGGAGGAGGAACGCGAGCTGCCCGAGGTGACCGTGCCCCGTGGGTTACGCGTGGGTGACGATGGAAATGATGGAGTAAAGGGAGAGGGGAGTTTCCTCACGGGTAGGAAAAGGCAGAAACCCGCGTGTCTGCGTGGGGAAAGGAGGGAGGGAGGGAGGGGGAACAGCAGAGGTTTTCTTCTTGAGAGAAGCAATTAAAGACAAATTAGTTTCACTCATGCCGAGGGAAGATAGCCCTGTCTCTCCTCCCTAAGCCCTTCAGGGTGGCCGGCGGGGGCAACCCATGGGCCAGTGTGGATGCCCAGACCTCACCTCGGAGCGCTCCCGCAACCTTCCCTTCGCTCCGCACCCGCGCTCCCTCCTCACTCTCCCGTCCCCACCGGCCTCGCCGCTTCCTCCGGGGCGCTGGGACACAGACATTCAAGTTAAAGAAGTAGCTGAGCTGGAGCTTCCTCTCCTCTCCTTGCCGCCGACCCCCCGGGGGAGCCCCCAGGAGGAGCCGGAGCCGGGGGTCGGGACCGCTCCGTGCTGTCGGTGGTCGCCGGTGACCGAACAAGCCCCTGTCTTCCCCCCCTTCTGCATTTGAATCCTGAAATCTGGAAATGGAAATTGTTTGATGTATGAGGAGACGTTATCTAATTAGGGCGTAAGAAATTTAATCTTTCCAGCAGGCAGGTCATATAATTAATGTTAATTTAACGCTCAAATTCTCAGTCATTAATTTTTATTCTCTTCAACGTAGTTTGGCAGGGCCCCCTGATCCATGGCAATGGATTTTACTGAATGTAAGAGCACACTTGGTCTTTGGAGTGAATTACTGCAGCCCTTCCTATCCCAATAACAAGATCACATCATGTATGCATTATTAAGCCATGTAATTGAATGGTCCATAGTTTGCATATCAGACTATTAAAGTAATGTGTTTTGCTTTTCTTCCAACACGTAACGCTCAAGCCTTTGCGAATATTTGGCGATTCTGATAATTATCACCAAATTACTACAAATGTTCTCTTCATTAACGTGATTTCTTTCAAGCATTTCTTTTAAAAAAAAAATGTGAATAATGCATTAAGTGGTGGCTTCTAAAGTGTTTTTTTTTTAAATAAAACTTGTCAACTGCAATTCGAAAAGGAGTCCAGAAAAAAAAGAGAGAGAGAGAGAAAATTAACAGTGGCACGGGAAGAGAACAATTCTCCTATAAAAGATTGGCACAGACTTGCGTTTTCTCCCCTATTTCAGATAAGTGACCGTACACCTGGAAAGTTTCGCTTCACCGGGAGCAAAAGTGCGAGCCGTCTGAAGAACTGCCGATTGCAGATGATACAGAACAGATGGAGGAACAAAGTTGGAGCTTTTTTTTTTTCCTTCGGAGGGAATAGATGGGGACGGAGGAAGACAGAAAGAGAGATTGATTTGAAAAGATACTGACCTCTCTCCTTCAGCTGCAATTTAACCTGTCCTGGAAAAATATATATATATATATAAAACACACACACACACAGAAAACAACCCCAAAAAGCCCCCCCAAATAAACCCAACCGAGGGAAATCTGCCTCCTTCTCTGCCTGCCCTCTGCCTCCCCCCTCCCCAAGTTCGCCCTGTCATCTGAACAAACCACTGCGCCGATCTCAGAAGGTGAATAATTCTCAATTAACTAAGTAACTAACTTTCTTTGTGCCATCTTGAGCCGCTCACTTAACTAAATCTTAAGCCTTCGAGACCCTTCATTATTGCCTTCCCCCGCCAACACTGTTTTCAAAGTTCAATAGCAAGGCAACCAAAAAAAAAAAAACACTGCTGCAAAATAAGAGTCTCTTTTGAAAATTAAAGAGCTGCTCGTTTGCATCGGAAGAAGTTTTTTGGGTTTCTCTCCCTCGCCCCCGCCCCCTCCTTTAAAGGATTTAGGCACCGACAAGAAACAACCCAACCCAAAACCCCCACAAGGCCCCAAGCAGCTGGTGTCAGGCTCAGCGTCACGGATGCTCTTGCAGGGTGCGGAGCCACTGGGACGGAGTGAGTAGGCGCTGGCTCAGGTGTAGCGTTGGGCTGGCTGACCCAGGGCATCCCGCAGTGTTGCTTGCTCTGGGGGTCCCGCCGGGCCGACCCCCCGAGCTCCCCGCGGGCGGACGGAGGGGGATGCGCGGGGGATGCGCGGCAGCGGGAGCGGGGCCAGGGCCACCGAGGCCCCGTTGGGAGCACGGGGACACCCGCTCTTATTTTGGTTGGGAGCACGGGGACACCCACTCTTATTTTGGTTGGGAGCGAGCAGAAGTGCCGGTTGGAGCCGGGAGAGGTTTAGGGTTGGGTGGGTTTTTTCTTCTTCCCCATTCCCTCCTCTCTCTCTCTCTCTCTCTCTCTCTCTCTCTCCCCTTCCCTCCTCACTATAGCAACCAACGCCAGCCTGACAAAAATGCACCCTCTGTGGACAATGGCCCAGCCTTCCTGCTCGCCTCGCTCCTCTTCTTCCTCGCAGAGCCAAAAGAAAGTTTTCCACCCACCCACACCCCCCCCATCCCCCCGCCCCTTCTCATTCCCCAGCACAGGCTCCTGCGCAAATCCCGTTGTAGGGCAAACGGGCTGGGCTCAAACCCCACTGGGACCAGTCCGACCCCCCATGTGGGAGCCGGTGAGGGGACACAAACACACACACACACACACACACAAGTCGCACCCCCAAACCAGGGCCCCGCTCTCCCCTAATCCTTCTTGCCAGAGGATCGGGCATTTGTGCCCTGCCCTGGCCGGGGTATGGGGAGCCTGGCCGCAGTTGCATTGGGCTTGCCAAGGCTTTGGAGCGGGGGTGATGTGGGAGGAGGAGGAGGAGGAGGGGATGGCAAGACGTCCCTGGGCTGCCCCCCGGCTCAGTATCCTCATGTGAAGCGGCCCAGAGCGTTGCCACCCGCAGCCCCCGCCGGTACTCAGCCCCCTGGACGGCTCCCGGGCTCGCTTCTTGGGTGGTGAAAAACGGCATCGCCGGCCTGGAACGGCTTCTGCACCTCTTGCAACGCGAGTGACGGAGAGGGGAGGGGGCGGCCGAGAGCCCCCTCAATGAAGGCTCTTGGGGAGTTGTGCCCAAAAGTGCCCCGAAAGCTAGAAAGGAGGGGGAGGGAGGATCCCATATACCCCTGTGAGACAGGGACAACGATGTATCACGGCCCTTCACGGGGTGTTTGCTTGTGTCCATCAGACGTGACCACTGAGCGAAGCAAACGAGAAAGCAAACTGTTAGATTTGTCAGAGGAGGCTGGGCACTTGTCTCCCTCTCTGCCTTATTTTTTTTTCCATTTTCCTTTGATTTCTGGGTTGTTTTTTGGTTTGGTTTTGTTTTTTTTTTTTTAATCCCACTCTCTTGCTGTATTTCATCTTGCCCAATTCTCCGGCCAGCGCAGGCTCTGACAATTCCCAGCCCTCTGAAGCTGCTTCCTTCCCCTCCCGGCTCTCCACTTGCTCCACAGGCCAGCAGCGGCCCCCTCCAGCCCCACCGCCGGGTGGGCATCACCCGGCCGGGCTGTGCTGCAGTACTCGGAGAACCGCTCCGCTGCCATCACCGCCTGTCGCCGAGCATTCAATAAACAAGCTGTATTCACTCCAGCCACAATTTATCTCCTAGACTGATGGAATTTGTCTCCTCTCTCTCTCTCCTTTTTTTCTTTCCTCCCCCTACTGCTGCTTCTCCTTCTTCCCCCCTCCAAAGGCCTCATATCCACCACTCAAAATTTAGCAGCCTGCCTTTGATAAATTAACTCAAAGTAATCCCTGCAAACAGCTAAGTCTGCCTGGTTGACGTCGTGTTAGAAGTCTTCGTAGCGGTATCTGTCTATAAAATATTCACTTGCGGACTACAAAGGGTGGATCATTTTTAATGACAAAGATGCAGAACCGGAGGATGAAGGGGGGGGAAAAAAAAAAAGAGATTAATATCCGTGAATTCAAATAATTTCATTTCAAACGGCCGAACTCGGGACATTCTATCCGAAACTAGTTTAAACAGCGATGCAGATATAATAGCAAGAGTTTCACATGAATGAAGTGGCCAGAAGAATAGAGTTGTGGGAAATGGGGAAGAGGGGAGGGGGGGGCGGGTGGAATTGAACGTTAAATACAAACTTTACAGGAACTTTTCTTTCTTCTTATTCTTTTTTGGCTTTTTTTTAATTCTACACTTTTCTTATCTTCTGGAACAATCGGTATTCGAGCAGGGTTAAAAAAAATATGTGCATGATATTACATATATGTGTGTGTGTATCTTATACACGCAGGGAGAGAGGGTTTTTTTTTTCCTTTCCTCTAGAGATAGGTGGAGAAACCTATTTAGATGGTGGGGTTTTAATTTCAATGGGTAATGTGAGCTTGTGCAATCAAAGTTATCGATTTCTGCCCTTTTTTTTGTTTTGGTTTGGTTTGGTTTGGTTTTGTTTAGATTTCTTAGTTAAACGTGTCTGTTCTATCTACCCCGAGGAGAAGCAACTTGAAAGTGTAGCTTTTGAGTCATCTTAGAAATACATCCCCGAGGCTGCGGTTCTTGCAGCTTTAAGCAGTTTTCATTAAAGCAGCCAGCTGCCTCTTTGTGTAGATTGGATTTTTTTTTTTTCCCCCTCTCCCTTCTTTCTTTCTTAAAGCAATCACTTGTGAAGCCCCGGCCTCAGTTTTGTCTCTCCGCAGGCCCTTAAAAGTTGAAGTTTCATTCATGTCTCGGGTCTCTCCACCCGAATCAGACTCCTCGGAGTAACGCTGGAAAGAGCCACACGAAAGTGCAGCCTTGAATACCTCCTAGAGAAAGGTTAAAAAGGAAGCAGAGATCAAAACAATCCCATCTCACAAAAGGTGCATTAAATGTGCCCCAGCAATAAGCACAAATCTTCCAAGCTGGCCTTTAAAGGGAGCACCAGGAGCCTCACCGTTTATTGCACCCAGCAATTCTCTGAGCAGCTCGCCGCGTCTTTGCACTCCTGGCGCGTTTCCTCCTAAAAACAACATCTAATGGGAAGATAATAGAGACGCAGAAAGGAGGCGAGGGGATTCCCCCCACTCCCCTTCCCCCTCGCTCTCCCCCCCCCCCTTCCTTCCCAGCCCTTTCTTTTTAGCTGCGTGAGTTTACCTCAAGGCTTTGAGACCAGACTTTAAAATCATCTCTTCGCCCCTAAAAACAACAAGCACATGCAACGTCTATTCACCTCCCTAACAAAGGCAAGGCACCCAAAAATACAGGCGGGAGCGTCTGTGTGAAGAGATCCCCCCCCACCCCGAGCAGGGCAGGTTTGAGGAGCGATGCCTGGCAGCCGAGGCTCGCCGGGGACTTGGCGGTGCTTGCGTTTTGCTGCTGGAGAGAAACATCATCTTTCTCTCCGGCGTGCAGGGAGTTGAAACGTCAAGGGAGGCCAACATCTTCTCTAACCGCAGCAACCCGAGGCGGCTGGCGGGTAGGAGACCCCCAGGACGAGGAGGTGGCCTGGGGTGAGGTGGTTGGATGGAGGTGGAAGGTGTGGGGAAGGGGCTGCTCCCGGAGCTCAGTCGCATCCCTCCTCATGCACCTGATGTGTATGCAGCACCTCGCCTCCCAAGCCGGGAGAGAGCTCCAGTGAAGTGGCGGCTCTATGTAGTTTTATAGCGAATATTCTGGAGTAGCTGCACACCGCAATGAAGGAGATATCAAGGAGGCCTGTCAGTTCAAAGCTTTTAGGGGTTGTTTGAAAAATCTTCTTCACGTCAAAGTAAGCAGCCCCGGTATTTGAACAGCTGCTTTGAACAGTGGAAAAAGGGCTGAGCTGAATCAAAACACTGCAGTGTCTGCCCAAGACACCGCATCACCTTCAACCTGCTTTTTATACGAGCAGAGAAAAGGAAAGAAAGGCTGGCGAGACCTCTAATCCCCCGGGGTCAGCTCTGCCAGAAAGGGTCCAACATGACTGTCCCTTTCACATTCCCCAACGTCCCGGATCCGAGCGGTGGCCCGAGCCCCGGAGCCCGCGGTGGGTAGCGGGGAGGTGATGGAGCGCTCTCAGCCCCGGCTCCCCAAGCGCTCCCCCTCCAACGAGGGGGGAAAGACGGGGAGCGACGGACGCTTTAACGGAGCGGTATTAATGACAGGGCTAACAATGATGGGGAGGACGAGGAGGTGGAGTCTGCGGCGGCTGTGAATGCACCGGCCTCGCTCCTCGCCGCTCCCAGCTGCGACTGCCATAGGCGTGCGTTCAACCGGGGAAGGGGGCAGGAGGGACAAGGGCGAGGGGCTTTGCTGCTGGGCTCGGGTTTTGTCCGCTTCCTAATGCCGTGTTGCTACTTCGGTGATTATGTGGTTCCCGTTAGCCTTTGAGATCCGCCGCCGGGGAGAAGGCACGCAGGACCGCCACCGCAGGCATCACCTGCCAGGGGGAGGATGGAGGTCGGGGAAAGGCGAGGACAGAGGGGAGATGCTCGACTGAGGCAGAGCTGGAGGGGCTGTTGCC